>PVKA01018033.1:15188-44702 GCA_004027165.1 Ctenomys sociabilis | reverse complement strand
ATTTGTATTGACTCCTTCCTTCTCATTGATGTCTATTAGTCTCACATTGTTCATCTTCGCATCGTCTTGCAGGTGTTGAATTATTTTTTCCTGCATTCTAGTTGTTCTTAAGAGATCTTTGCTTACTTTTTTACTAGCTGCAATGGTGTCCTTAAGGTCAGAAAATCTATTTTCACTTTCACTCAAACAGATTTACCAGCTTGTGATTGGGGTTTTAATTTCCAGTATATCACTTTGAATCTGTTTCATACATTCTATTTTTTTTCCTGTATTGCTTATTCAGGGGTTCCATCACTTTTATATTCTGCTCTATTTTTTTTATCAGTGTGTTCTTTAGAAGCACTTAGTAGTTCTTTGATTATAGTTATCACTACTTTTTTTCAGAAATTATTTCTGATCTGATCTCTTCTATACCTTTCTGCAGTTGTTTCTTTACTTCACATGTTATTATTTCAGAGATTTCAGGTGTGTGATTTCCAATTTCCTCTATGCTAGTGTCTTCTGCATTTGTACTGGGTGGACTCAGGGCCTGAGGCTGCTTTTTGTTCCTACTCGTTGTCATTTTTGTATACTTTTGACCTTGGTGTAGAGCTTAATAGAGTTATTATGTTAGCTTCTTCAGGTCCAGATCTAGGAAGTTCAGACTCCTCCAGGTGGGTGTGGCTTGGGTCTGCCTGCTGTGCTCCACTTCTTCCTGCTACAGCCTTGCAGGTGAACCCTTTGTGTCACACTGGCAAGATGTTCTGCTCCTGAATCAGCTAGGTGGATTTTGACTCTAGTCTCTTTGCAAGGAGTTCTGCTGAAGAGTTCCATGCTGGGCCTAGGTTCTGGATCCATTCAGGATCTGGCAGCCTGGGCCCCGGGCAGTCTCACTCACATGCTGGGCCTGTACTCTGGGTCAGATGATGATCCAGCGGCCCCAGGCAGTCTCATTCTGACATCTTCTACTTTTGTATCAGTGCAATTACACCTTGAAAACCTGTACACCTCCTAGCAGCAGATACGAAAGGCCTGCGGATAGCGTGTCACCTTCATTGCAGATAATCCAGAGGTCATGTTCTTCTGCAGAAAATTACCAGAGACAAGCAGTGATGAGCCCCTCCCACTTTCTCTTAAAGGAGATTGAGTGTTTCTGGTTTATGGTTTAGATCTTTAATCCATTTTGACTTTAACTTAGTACATGGTGATAGAGCTGGGTCAAGTTTTAGTTTTTGGCATGTAGAAAAACATTTTTTCCAGCACCATTTGTTAAAGGGGTTATCTTTCTTCCAGTGAGCTTGGGTAGCCCCTTTGTCGAAGATAAGATGGCTGAGTGTTTTCGTTGATGCCTCTGCGTCTTCTAATCTATTCCGTTGATCCTCAGGTCTATTTTGTTGCCAATGCCATGTTGATTTTATCACAGTGGCTTTGTAGTATAATTTCAAATCATGAATTGTGATGCCTCCTGCCTTCTCTTGATTGGCCAAGATTGCCTTTGCTATTCTATGTCGTTTGTGGTTCCAAATAAATTTTAGGATTGATTTTTATAAGTCTGGGAGGTATATTGGTGGCAGTTTAATAGGGATTGCATTAAATCTGTTCAGCAATTTTGGGAGTATGGCCATCTTCACGATGTCGTTTCTTTCTATCCAGGAGCATGGAATATCTTTCCATTTTATGAAATCCTCTATAATCTCTTTTCTTAGGGTGTTGTAATTTTCCGTGAAAAGATCTTTGACTTCCTTGGTTAAGTGAATCCCAAGGTATTTCATTTTTCCACAGTGCCATTGTAAAAGGTATTGTTTCTATTGTTTCCCTTTCATTGTGCTTGTTATCTGTGTAGAGGAATGCTACTGACTTTTGAGTACTGATTTTGTATCCTGCTCTGCTACTGAATTTCCCTATCAGTTCTAGTAGATTTTTGGTGGAATTTTTGGGGTCTTCCATGTAAAGTATCATGTCATCTGCAAATAGTGATAATTTAACTTCTTCTTTACCTATTCTTATTCCCTTTATTTCTCCCTCTTTTCTAATGGCTATTGCTAAGGATTCCAACACTATATTGAATAGGAGGGGTGATAGAAGATATCCTTGTCTTGTACCTGATTTATGAGTAAAACATTTCAGTTTTTCCCCATTTGGGATTATATGAGCTTTTGAGTTGTCATGGATGGCTTTTATGAAGTTAAGATAGTGTCCATCTATTGCAATTTTCTGTAGGATGTTGAACATGAATGAGTGTTGGCCTTTGTCAAAGGCTTTCTCTGCATCAATTGAGATGATCGTGTGGGTTTTAGATTTCGGTCTATTAATATAGTGTATTACGTTAATAGATTTTCGAATATTGAACCATCCTTACATCGCTGGGATGAATCCTACCTGGTCATGGTGTATGATCTTGATGATTTGCTGTATTCTATTTGCTAGGATTTTATTGTGTATTTTTGCATCTATGTTCATGAGGGAGACTGGACTGTAGTTCTCCTTTTTGTTTGTGTCTTTCCCTGATTTTGGAACCAGTATTATACTTGCCGCCAGAAATGATTTCTGGAGGACTTTTTTCCTTTTCAACTTCATTCAAGAGTTTGTGGAGTGAGGTGATTATATCTTCTATCAATTTCTTGTAGAATTCAGCTGTGAAACCATCAGGACCTGCACTTTTCTTTGTCTGTAGGCTTTTTATTACATTTAGTGTTTTGTTTGCTGTTATCAGCTTATTGAGAGTTGTTATATCTTCTTGATAAAGTTTTGGTAATTTGCACCTTTCGAGGAATCTGTCCTTTTCTTCTGCGTCTTGTATTCTGTTAGCGTAAAGATTCTCAAAGTAACTATTGATAATATTCTGAATTTCCACTGGGTATGTGGTGATTTCACCCTTTTTTTTCATTCCTTATTGCTTTTACTTGAATTTTCTTTTGCCTCTTTTAGATGAGGTTGGCAAGAGGCTTACCAACTTTGTTAAGAACCAACTTTTTGATTTGTGGATTCTTTGAACTGTTTTTTTCCTCTCAATTGAATTAATTTCTGCTCTAATCTTTATGATTTCTTCCTGTCTTGTGCTCTGGGTTTTGTTTGCTCTTCTTTTTCTATTTGTCGGATGTGCAACATTAAGGTGCTAATTTGTTCCCTTTCTGTTTTCCTAATGTGTGTGTTCATAGTTATGATTTTTCCTCTAAGAACTGCTTTCATCGCAACTCATAAATTCCAGTAAATTGTACTTGAATTTTCATTGAATTGTAGATATCATTGTATTTCTTGTTGAATTTCTTCTGGAACCCATTGATTGCTGAGTAGTGTGTTGTTTAGTTTCCATGAATTTGGTGGGTTTTTCTGGTTTTTTTTGTCATTTATTTCCAATTTCATTAAATTGTTGTCAGATAGTATGCATGGGATAATTTCTATTTTCTTGCATATACTTAGGCATAACCTCTGGACTAGTATGTGGTCTATTTTGGCAAGTGACCCGTGTACAGTTGAAAAAAAATGTGTATTCAGCTGTGGTTGGGTGGAACACTCTGTATATGTCCACCAGGTCCATTTGTTCCAAGCTCTGGTTCAGTTCTGCTACTTCCTTGCTAAGTTTTGTCTGGTTGACCTATCTTTTTGAGATAAGGGTGTGTTAAGATCTCCTGTTAAGATTGTGTGCTTAGATTTTAAGTTTTTCATGTCCCTTAAGATTTGTCTCACATAGTTGGGTGCTCTTTTGTTTGATGCATAAATATTTATGAGTGTTACTTCTTGCTCTTGAGTTTTTCCCCTGACCTGTGTATAGTGGCCTTCTTTGTGTCATTTGATCATTCTTGGTTTGTATTTGAGACTGTCTGAGAACAAAATTGCTACTCCTGCTTTTTTCTGAGGTGCTGGGGCATGCAGTATTGTTTTCTATCCTTTGACTTTGAGCCTATGAATGTCCTTTTGATTTAAGTGAGTTTCTTGTATACAGCATATTGTTGGATTTTGTTTCCTAATCCACTGTGCCAGTCTGTTTCTCTTAGTTGGAGAATTGAGTCCGTTTACATTGATGGTTATAATTGAAATGTGCTGACTTATGTTTGTCATGATATTTATCTGGTGTTGTTTACTCCTTTGTAACCTGTGTTTAATTGACTGTCCTGTTTAGTGGGTTCCTTCCATTCTCATTCATGGAGTTCTGTTCATTGTGGTCTCTCTCTGGAACATCTTTCAGCAGCCTGTGAAGGGAAGGCTTTGTCATCATGAAATTCTTTATTTGTCGTTTGTCATGGAAGTATTTCACTTCTCCATCAAACTTGAAAGAGAGGTTTTCAGGGTATAACAGTTTGCGCTGGAATTTATTTTCATGTTGGACTTGAAGAACTCTGGTCCACGCTCTCCTTGCCTTCATTGTTTGTGTAGAGAAGTCGGCTGTAATTCGGATTGGTTTTCATTTGAATGTGAGCTCCTTTTCTCTAGCACCATTCAGTATATTATTTTTGAGTTTGATTTCTGGGATCTTAACTTTTATATGTCTCGCTGTGTTTGTGCTTGAGTTGAAGTTATTTCTTGTTCTGTATTCTTTGGTTACCTGAATGTTGCGTTGTTTCATCATATTTTCGAAGTTTTATGCAATTATTTCTCCCTAAATTCTTTTTATGTCATTTGTATTGCTCCTTTATTCTAATTGATAACATTTCTTCTCACATTGTTCATCATGATGTCATGCTTCATGTGATGGATTATTTTTTCCTGAATTCTCGTTATTTTAAGAGATCCTTTCTCACCTTTTCACTACCTGCACCGGCTTCTTCAAGATCCAAAAGTCTGTCTTTGCTTTCACTCAAACAGTTTTGTAAACTTGTGATTCATATTTTTAGTTATTCTATATCTCTTTGACTGTTTTTCATGTGTTCTATTTCTTTTTTGTATTGCTCCTTCAAGGAATCCATCATGTTTCTGATCTCCCCAATTTTTTTATTTATGTCTTCTTTAGAGGCAGGCATTAATTCTTTTTCTGCAGTGTTTCTTCCTAGTTGGGTTTCTTCTGTACATTTCTGGTCTTGTTTCTGTATTTCTCAGGCTGTGATTTCAAAGAATTGTTTTTTTGTTTTGAAAGAATCCTTTTTTGATTTCGGAAATTATTTATCCTTTGAGTTCCTTTTGATTTTTTGTCCTTTGTGTCTTTGCTTCAGATGCTGTTAATTCATACTTTTCAGCTGGAATAGTGTTCTCTCCACTTGTTCTGCGTGAACATTGTCTTTCCAGACAATGTTTCTGGAATTGATTCTTTAATTCAGATCCGATGTAGTCAGATATTTCTTTTCTAATTTGGGGAATTACTTGTCATTTTATTTCCTCTATAGCTTTCTGCTGTTGTTCCTTTGCTGATGTATCTGTTGATTCATTCATTGCAGCTGAGCTAGTGTCCTCTGTCCTTACTGGTGGAATCGAGGTCTGGGATTACATTTTTTGCCTTGTCTTTTTCATTTTGCATAGCACTCACCTCTGACCTTTTGTGTAGAGCTTTGGTGCAGTTATAACCTTAGCTTGTTTTGACATTTGGGTGCCAGTCTATTAAGTTTGAGGTTATCCAGTTATGCCTGTTCTGGATCTAGCTATTGTGTTCAGTTCCTTTTTGCTGGAGCTCTTGTGGTTCCCCTCTGCTGGTTTCCTGTTCAGGCAAGTACAAACCAAAGTGGGATGCAGAGAAAGTCATGAAAATTCCTACTGTCTTTGCTGTCTTTCGGGTTAGGATCCGGAATGTTGCCAGTTTCGGCCCTCTTGTGTGAAGCAGGTCGCTCTCTAGATGGGCTGCCCTGGGCTTTGTTGGGTCTGCTGGGCTCCCAAAAGGATACTGGATGTTCTTACTCACCGGGTAGGCTTTGCTGGGTCAGCCAACCTGTGCTGGGTCCAGTGGGCTACTGGCTGGAACCCAAGAAGGCTGGAAAAGTTCCCGCCAGCATGGCGGGCCTGGAGCCCTCATTTATAGGCCAGGCTGTGCTGGGTTTCGGGTCATTGGGTCGGACCTGGAATCACTGAGAAATGTCTTCCCAGTGCGCTGGTCCTGGAGTTCTCACTCCAGGCCGAATTGCACTGGGTCTGGGGCTGCAGGTGGTTGGGACAGTGAATCGCTGTGCAATGTCTTTCTTGCGTTCTAGGCCTGGAGTTCTACACTCTCTGAACTTTGATGCCCATTGAGTTGGGGAAATTCCCACTTGCTCAGCAGGTTTAGGCCACATGGTTCGCTGAGTTGCTAGTGAGTGGGCCCCGAGCTTTCATGTAGGTCACTGGCTTGGAGGACTTGGGGATGGGGATCTGCATAGGGCATGTGGGAAGAAGCCAAAGGCTGTCCCTCAGACTCACCACACACTCACTTATCTGGGAAGCCTTGTGATTTGTGCAAATTCCCACTCACCTTCAGGGCTTGTGGCATGATCCCGGAGGCTACCAGAGTTGGCCTCACTGTCTCAGGCTGGTGTCTCAGGTTGGGCGGGT
The DNA here is from genome assembly GCA_004027165.1 of Ctenomys sociabilis. Classification (NCBI taxonomy): domain Eukaryota; kingdom Metazoa; phylum Chordata; class Mammalia; order Rodentia; family Ctenomyidae; genus Ctenomys; species Ctenomys sociabilis. The sequence continues at coordinate 38,273 of PVKA01018033.1, read as the reverse complement.
GTGGGTGGGATTGAGTACAATTTACCTTTATCACCAGTTCTCTAAAGTGATTGTTTTTGCCCAACCAACTTCTCTGAACCTTGTGGAGAACACATAAAGGAAAGCAAGTCACATTTCATACATCCTGCCATTTGGGCAGTCAGTTTTATAGGTAAATAAACAGTAAGAGGATTTTAAATCTTATCTCAGTTTGGTCACCCAAGTGTCAAGTGGTGCAGTGTGAAAGGGATCAAAGTCTGACTTCAAGACATAGTCATTATTTTTTTGGCATCAGCAAATGACTTTGAAGTTTTAAGAGTATAAAAATTTCTATTTCTGCTTATTTCCTCTATTTGCTGACTGTAGTCCTGCCAAAATGTCCTGTATTTTTGGTTTCTGATTAACTTCCTCACATTGGAACACAAGAAATCATCTATGTATCTGCCTTCGTGTTACTCCTGATGCCCTGCTCACCAGTATTGGTATATTTTCATTCTTTCTGAAACTTCGCTTTCAGCCATTCCTTTGATCTGAATTTCTCTTTTTGTGTATATTTTTATGTGGTCTTTTTCCAAACTTATGAGTTCATTACTGACATTCCTATTGCAGGATAGGCACTTTTTTGTACTCAGTTTCTAAAATTGATGTGGTTTTTCTACATCTGATTATAGCCCAATTCCATAAAGCAACATGATAGCTGACTTTTAGACATTTCAAAATAATTAAATGTCAGTATAGATATGAATATTCAAGATTCATTCATTAATTTATTTGTTCTCAGACACAGTGTCACTGAGCACTTATTACATGATAGGCTCTGGAATCAAAGTAACCCACTAATTAATGCGGGGAACATCTGGCTCAGTGGTGGGGCAGGAAATGGAGTTCTAGTTTGGAGCCAATTGAAAACTCTACTGCATCAATTTCACATCAACAGAGATGGCTCTTAGAATACAAAGAGAGATGGAAGAGAAGTGAGTGATTAAGATAAAACATGGAGCATATCACCTTCTTAGAGCAAGAGACATGAATGATGTGGTAGTATTTACTATACTATTCCATACAAAGTCCCTTGTATATCTTTCCTAGGACCACAGTAAAAACACTGTCACAAACTGGATGAATTGAAATAACAGAAATTCATTGGATCACTGGAAACTAGAGGTTAGAAGTCTTAAATTGCAGCATCAACAGGATTGGTTCATTCTGAGTACTTGTGAGCAAATATCTATTTGTTATCTCTCTCCTGTTTTCTGGTTGTTTTCCAGAAATCTTCATTGCCCATGTTTTGTGCTCTACTTTTACGTGATGTTCTTTCTCAATCCATACATCATCTTTTCTCTGTGTATATCTGTGTCTGTGTCCAAGTTTTCCCTATTTATAAGGACTCCAGTTATAGTAGATTAGAGTATGCCTTAATGATCTCAATTTAATTGCCTCTTGTAAAGAGTCTCTTTCTAAATAACCCCACATTTAAAAGTATTAGAGATTAGGAATTGAACACATCTTTTGTAGTAGACAGAATTCAACCTATAATCCCATCTTAAGGAAGATATTGTGGCCCTAGGTTCTAAGAATGCTTCTTACAAACTCCCTTCAGCAGTAGAGGATCACTTCATCCCAGACCATACCTTTCCTTAGGGTGGCCTATGTCAAATGACTGATGGTCATCTTATCCTATCAGAATATTTCTGAAGAGCCATTAACACTCCAGAGCTTCTCTTAGTGTTTCCCAAGACTTATTTTTAGTTTGGATATCACCTTATTCCCATACCTGCTTGAGCCCATACCTCTCACACCTCTTAATTTCTTCATAAATACTCTGTATGCTCAACTGCCTTAGGGTCTATTTCCAGGTGAACCGAACCTATTTTAAGTGAAAAGAGAAAACAGATATCCTTAGAGTGGACATGTTCTTTTCACACCTGGTTCTTGGCTATTGCTTTGATCTGACTTTTTCTTTTTGCATGTTTTTCTGTAGTTACGTTTCCAAATTTGTCAGCTTATTCTTGATTCCTGGTAGGCAAGAAGGATAATAGGAAATGAAACTATGGGAGTAATAGAGTCAAGATTGTGCATGTCTTTATAAGTAATGAAAATATTTGAATTCTATTCTAAGTGCATAGAAGAGTTTTCACCTAGAAAAGAGAGATTCTGTTGCATTTTAAAAATGACTGCTGTACATTCATCTTGATCTCTGGGCCTATTCATTATTCTGTGACATGTATTCCTTTTCTTGAAATATTGTGACTGTTTCATGCAGATAGCCTATGCTTTCTGTTATTTCAGAGGGACCTCTAGCTTCAGCTTTTCTTGAGCCTAGACCTACCTCACTCTTGCTGGCTTCTTCTCCCCATCTCTCAGGCTGTTTTAGCCTGAAAAAGAAACTACATTTCCAACCACTTTATTCCAAGTAATTTTGTTGGACAAGATAGCATGGAAGCTTTAGTTGCACTATCCGTTTAGGATAAACTTCTGTTCAGTTCTTTTAAAAATAAACTTTATTTTTGTTTTTTCATTGTAAATAAACTGTGCCTTTTATTAAAAATAGCAAGTAAATATTTCAAATGGAAGTTAAAAATCACCCAATAACAGACATTATTTGTGCATACACATAGCATAACAACTGAATGAGCCGAAAATTTAAACCACAATCAGGCACCAAACATATGACACGAAGACATTGATCAGATGAACATTACAGTGATATACAGAGTTCATGCTTGTCTAAAGATTCAGTTTCTTTTAACTGCAGTTACTTAGTTTGATGTAATCTTCTTTCAGCTTATGATCTCTTTGTTTAAAGAGTATACTCACTAGTTATCCTGATTATATATATATATCTCAATAACCCTTTTTCACTCTGTCAGAGTTAAGTGTTAAAACAAAAATGCATGAGAGGTATGATAAATTTAAGAAGAAATTTTGATTTTGGCACACAGTTTTGGAGGTTTCAGCCTATAACTTCATAGCCCTGTTATTTTACCTCCTGTGGTAGTACAGTATATGAGTAGAACATGGTATGGTGGAAGAAATTGGTACAGGTAAAAGTGAGGTGGGATAAAGCTGGATTATCACTATTTCCTTTAAGGGTATACCTTTGACCTCACACTAGGTCCCATCTTAAAGGTTCTTCCACCTTCCAATATTGCTAAACTCATAACCAAGCCTTTAACAGTTGGGTCTTTCAGGGAGACAGTTAATTTCAAAACTTTAGAAACTCTTTCCATTATTACTGCACTTCACACACTGGCCTACTTACTATTCCTCTAGAATGCTAATATATTCATTCTTCATGGCCTTTGCACTTGCAGTTTCATCTATCTAGGAAAGGCTGCCTATTCATGTGGCTTGCTTCTTCCCTTCCATCTCATCTTTGCTTAAAAATCCTCTATATAGAGATTTTCATTTACAAAGACATAAAAATCACTGTTATTATTCATCAATTATTGATTTTAGTTTGTTTTTGTAACAGTAGCTGTTTATTTGTTTTATATGAATATGAATTTGTTCATATTCCATGTTTATTTGTTTTTACTTTATAGGCCTTTCTAACATGTTCTCTATAATGGCATGTGAGAAAGGAATACTATTTGAACAACATGCTAGAAAAAAATGGCAAGAGTCACTTGTGTCTAATATCAATAAAAGTAAGGTTTTAGAGAGGCTCCAGTTCTACAAGAAAAACTCAGTGGATGAGGCACATCTGTCACTAAGCTGTCTCTTGTTGACATTTATCTCTCAACCAGCATGTAAGTTCCTTGATAATGAATACTTTATTCAGTGCTTTATCTTCAACCCTTAAAGCAGAACCTGATACAAATGCGTACTAAATAAATAGTTGCCATATCTTTGGGCGTTTGGGTTCTTTCCAAGATTTAGCTATTACAAATTCAGCTGCTATATACATGGGTGAACATATATCACTGTGGTATGATGTTTTTATTTCTTCTATGAAAATACCCAGAAGGATAATAACTATACAGAAAGCTAAACTCAAGACCTTTATAGGTAAATGAATGCAACTAGAGACAATACTTAAAAGTAAAATAAATCAGAATCACTTATGTAAACATCATATTGAGTTCCGAGTGTAAGAAGCTAAAGGAGCAAGTAAGATCCAAGAGGTACAATAGACATAGTGAAAGGGAAAAACTTCTTAAAGGGAAAGAATAACTAGGAGAGGGGTACAGAGAAAAGAGGGAAAGGAAAAAAAGATGTGTAGATTTACATAAGACAGCTAAGATAATTATACTACTAATTTCTGTTCACTGATTGAAAAGATCTGGTACTGCTTATATTGTGTGATCAGTTTTGCATGCTTGTACCAGGTAATCTGAAGAACTACTTTGAAGTTAACAATATAATAACTATTTGTAATTTCTTATTGTCTTGTTTGAAACTCTGTATCATGTTTATTTTTGTCCCTTTAAAACAAAAAGTCAATAAACAAATATTTGATAAATCAGTTGTACCATAAATATTTCTCCATATTATTAAAATTACAAACATTCTAAAGATTTTATTATCTCTTTTTATGTTGGTATTTCACAAGCTATTTAACCCTGTAATATTGTATTTCTGGCATTTTTTTGTATCTCTTTTAAAATTTGCCTTCTGGAACTGAACACATCATACCATAGTGATATATGTGCACCCAAGTTTATGGCAGCACAATTTGTCATAGCTAAATTTCGGAAGTAACTCAAATGCCCATCAACTGAGAAATGGATAGAGAAAATGTGCTATTTTTATATAATGGAGTACTATTCAGCTTTAAAACAGGATAAATTTGAGACTTACGTTGGAAAATGGATAAAACTAGAGACGATTATCTTAAGTGAAATAAATCAGACCTGCATGTATAAACACTGTATTGTCTTCTTAATGAGAATGTAAAAGAAAAAATGGAATTTGAAGGGTACAATAGATGCTGGGAAAAAGGTAATGAACTTATTCAAAAGGAAATTTACTGAGTTGAAAAAAAGGACAGGTGAGGATGTGGGGGAAAGAGAAATCTATGTATATAAACAGGATGGTGTGGACAACTGTACTGTGCATTTCTTCTGTTCTATGGATAGGAGCAGACAATTCTTAATTTGCTTCATCTCCCTTTTTCAATTATTTCTCCTTTTTCTCTTCTTTTATATATTTCATTCTTTTTCTTCCAATTTTACATCCATATATCTGGTACTATGAATAAGTGGTTAGAAGACAGATTGTAAAATTCATATTATTTTGCTAAGTGAAATTCTATATCACTTGTAACTTTTCTGATGTAATACTATTTTGTGGCCAAGCCCAAGAGACCAGCCCAAGACAGAGCGGCAGACACCGCCACCCTCCTTGATCCTGTCCACACCCACCCAGCCCCAGAGACTGGCCTGAGACAGCGCAGCTGACTCTGCCATCTTCCTGGATCCCATCCACACCACAAGAGAACAGCCTGAGACAGCAGGTAACTCCAGTGGCCTCCTGGATCCCACCCCAAGCTCTCCCAGTAAGTGGGAATTTGCACGACTCACCAGGCTTCCCAGATTAGTGAGTGTGTGGTGAGTCTGAGGGAGAGGCTCTGGCTTCTTCCCACATGCACTACCCGGATCCCCACCCCAAAGTCCTCCAAGCCAGTGACTGGCCTGAAACCTCAGGACCCATTCACCAGCACCTCCCCAGATCCTCTGCCCTAAAGCCTGCAGAACGAGTGGGAATTTCCCCAACTCCCTGGGCATCAAAGTTCAGTGAGTGTAGAAATCCAGGTCTGCCGTGCCAGAGAGATATTGCCAGGGATTCCCTGACCCCCCACCCCTCGCAGCACAAGACCCAGTGCAGCTCGACTGGTGAGAGCTCCAGGCCTGCCATGCCAGAGAAATATTTCCCAACAATTGCCAGCCCCACTCCACAGCTCCAGACCCAGTGCAGGTCAGCCTGGAGTGAAAACTCCAAACCTGCCACCCTGGAGGGACATTTCTCAGCAATCCCTGGTCCCACCCCATGCCCCAAAACCCAGCAGAGCCTGGCCAGTGAGTGAGGGCGCCAGGCCCACTGTGCCAGAGGGACCTTTCCCAGCATTCTCAGGTTTAGGCCTGTAGACCCGGACACAGCACAGGCTGGCTGACCCAGTGTAGCCTACCTGGTGAATAAGATCATTCACTATTCTTTTGGGAGCATGGCAGACCCACCAAAGCCAAGGCGCGCCCACCTAGAGAGTGACCTGCCTGACACAAGAGGGCTGACACCGGCAATTGTCCAGATCCTGGCCACAACGCCAGCCAAGACTGTGGGAATTTTCATTATTTCCTATGCATCCTAGTTTGGTTCGTGCTAGCCTTAACAGGAAACCAACAAAAAGGAACCACAGGAGCTGCAGAAAAAAAGGAACTGAACACAACAGCTAGAACCAGGATAGGCATACCTGGATAATCCAAAACATAATAGAATGGCACCCAAATCCCCTAACAAGGTAAGGTTATAGCTGCACCCAAACTCTACACCAAAGGTCAAAGGTCAGTGCTATAAAAAATAACAAAGAGAAGGGGAAAAATGCAATCCCAGAACTTGAGTCCATCAGGAAGGGCAGAGGACACTAGATCAGCTGCAATGAATGAATTAACAGATACAGCAGCAAAGGAACAACAGCAGAAAAGTAGAGTGGAAAGAAAACGACAAGTAATTCCCCAAATTAAAAAAGAAATACCTGAATACATAGTACATGAAAGAAAGTATCAATTCCAGAAACATTGGGTGGAAAAACTATGCTCACAAAGAACAAGTGCAGAGAGAACTATTCCAGCTGAAACGTATGAATTAACAAAATCTGAAGCAACAGGCACAACAGCTGAAAGGTCATAAGAAATTAAAAACAGAAATGATTTCTGAAATCAAAAAAGAATTCTTTGAAAAAAAAGAATTCTTTGAAATCATAGCCTTTGAAATACAGAAAGAACTCCGGAAATGTACTGAGGAAACCCAACTAGGAAGAAACACTGCAGAAAAAGAATTAATAACTAACTCTAAAGAAGACATTGACTAAAACACAGAAGAGACTAGAAATATGACGGATTCCTTGAATGAATAATAGAAGAAAGAAAAAATGCCATAAAACAGAGTCAAAGAGATATAGAAGAACTAAAAATATCAGTCACGAGTCTAAAAAACTATTTGAGTGAAAGCGAAGACAGAGTTTTGGATCTTGAAGATGCCGGTGTGGCTAATGAAAGGGTGAGAAAGGATCTCATAAAAGCAATGAGAATGCAGGAAAAAATAATCCATCACCTGCAAGATGAGGCCAGGATAAACAAAGTGAGAATAATTTGTATCAAGGAAAATGAAGGAGTCAATACAAATGGCATAAAAAGAATTTTGGGGTAAGTAATAGCAGAAAACTTCCCAAATATGAGGAAACAATCCAACATCCAGGTCACCGAAGCATACAGAACATCAAATAACTTCAACCCAAATAGAAACACACGGAGACATATAATAGTTATGATCCCAGAAATCCAACACAAAAATAATATACTGAAAGGTGCTAGAGAGAAGCAGCAGTTCATAGTCAAAGGAAAACCCATCAGAATTACAGGCGGCTTCTCTACACAAACGATGAGGGCAAGGAGAGCATGGAGCAGAGTTCTTCAAGTCCTGCACAAAAACAAATTCTGGCCCAGACTATTATGCCCTCCAAAACTCTGAAGTTTGGTGGAGAAGTGAAATACTTCCATGACAAAGAAGAACTAAAGAATTTCATGATGACAAAGCCATCGCTTCACAGGCTGCTGAAAGAGTTTCTAGAGAGAGACCACAATGACCAGAACTCCATGAATGAGAACGGAAGGAAACCACTAAACAGGACAGACAATTAAACACAGGCGACAAAAGAATGAACAACACCAGGTAAATATGACAATCATAAGTCAACACATTTCGATTATAACCATCAATGTAAACAGACTCAATTTACCAATTAAGAGAAATAGACAGACACACAGTGGATTAGGAAACAAAATTCAACAACATGCTGTACACAACAAACACACTTAACTCAAAAGGACATTCATAGGCTCAAAGTCAAAGGATGGAAAACAGTACTACATGCCCTAGAACCTCAGAAAAAAACAGGAGTAGCAACTCTTTTCTCAGACAGTCTCATCTTCAAACCAAGAAGGATAAAACAAGACAAAGAAGGCCACTATATATTGGTTAGAGGAAAAACGGAATAGCAAGAGGTAACACTCATAAATACCTATGCAACAAACAGATGAGCAACCAATTATGTAAGACAAATCTTAATGCACATAAAAACCTCATATCTAAGACCACAATCTTAACAGGAGACCTTAACACACCCTTATCTCAAAAAGATAGGTCAAGCAGACAAAAAATTAGCAAGGAAGTAGCAGAACTGAACCAGAGCTTGGAACACATAGACCAGTTTGACATATACACAGTGTTCCACCCAACCATAGCTGAATACACATTTTTTTCAGGTGCACAAGGGTCATTTTCCAAAATAGATGACATACTATTCCAGAGGGCATTCATAAGTATATGCAAGAAAATAGAAATTATCCCATGCATATTATCTGACCACATTGCAATGAAACTGGAAATAAATGACAAAAGAAATCAGAAAAACCCACGAAGTTCATTGAAACTAAACAACACCCTACTTAGCAATCATTGGGTCACAGAAGAAATTATACAAGAAATTCAACAATATTTACCATTTAATGAAAATTCAGGCACAACTTACTGAAATTTATGTGATGTGAAGAAAGAAGTTCTTAGAGGTCAAATCATAGCTATGAACTCACACATTAGGAAAAAAGAAAGGAAACAAATTAGTACCCTAATGTTGCACATCTGACATCTAGAAAACAAAGAGCAAACGAAACACAGAGTGCAAAGGTGGGAAGAAATCATAAAGATTGGCACAGATATTAATTCAAATGAGATGAAGAAAACAGTTCAAAGAATCCACAAATCAAAATGTTTGTTCTTTGAGAGACTAAAAAAAGTTGATAATTCTCTAGCCATCCTCATCAAAAACAGAAAAAAAAATTGAACTGCATGCAATAAGGAATGAAATGGGTGAAATCACCACAGAGCCAGTGGAAATTCAGAAGATTATCAATAATTACTTCGAGAAGCTTTATGCTCACAGAGTAGAAGACACAGAAGAAATGGACAGATTCCTCGAAAGGTACAAATTAACAAAACTGAAACAAGAAGATATAACAACTCTGAATAAGCCAATAACACCCAAAGGAATACGAAACATAATAAAAAGCCTACTGACAAAGAAAAGTCCAGGGCCTGATGGATTCACAGCTGAATTCTACAAGAAATTTATAGAAGATATAATCCCCACACTCCACAAACTCTTCCATGAAGTCAAAAGGAAAAAGTCCTCCCAAAATCATTTTTGAGGGCAAGTATAATACTAATTCCAAAAGAAGGGAAAGAAACAACGAAAAAGCACAACTACAGGCAAATCTCCCTCATGAACATAGATGCAAAAATACTCAAGAAAATCCTGGCAAAGAGAATGCAGCAAATTTACAAGAAGATCATACACCATGACCAGGTAGGATTCATCCCCGAGATGCAAGGATGGTTCAATATATGAAAATGTATAAATATAATACACTATACTAATAGACTGAAATCTAAAAACCACATGATCATCTCAATTGATGCAGAGAAACCTTTTGACAAAGTCCACTCATTCATGTTCAAGGTCCTACAGAAATTTGGAATAGATGGACGCTATCTTAGCTTGATAAAAGCCATCTATGACAACCCAAAAGCTCATATAATCCTAAATGGGGAAAAACTGAAATCTTTTACTCTTAAATCAGGTACAAGACAAGGATGTCCTCTATCACCCCTCCTATTCAATATAGTGTTGGAATCCTTAGCAACAGCCATTAGAAAAGAGGGAGAAATAAAGGGAATAAGAATAGGTAAAGAAGAAGTTAAATTATCACTACTTTCAAATGACATGGTACTTTATTTGGAAGACCACAAAAATTCCACCAGGAAACTACTAGAACCAATATGGTAATTCAGTAGCATAGCATTATGCAAAATCAATACTGAAAAGTTAATAGCATTCCTCTACACAGATAACAAGAACACTGAAAAGGAAAAAATAGAAACAATAACTTTTATTATAGAACCACAGAAAATGAAATATCTTGCAAGTCACTTAACCAATGGAGTCAAAGATCTTTTCATGAAAAATTACAACACCCTGACAAAAGAGATTATAGAGGATTTCAGAAAATGGAAAGATATTCCATGCTCCTGGATAGGAAGAACCAACATCGTGAAGATGGCCATGCTCCCAAAATTGCTGTACAGATTTAATGCAATCCCTATCAAACAGCCACCAGCATACATCCACGACCTAGAGAAACTCTTCCTAAAATTTATTCGGAACCACAAACGACCTAGAATAGCAAAGGCAATCTTGCGCAATAAAGACAAGGCAAGAGGCATCACAATTCCTGCCTTGAAAGTATACTACAAAGCCACTGTGATAAAATCAACATGGCATTGGCTACGAAATAGAATTGAGGATCAATGCAATAGATTAGAAGATGCAAAAGCATCTACAAACACACTCAGCCATCTGATCTTCAACAAAGGGGCCAAACATACTTACTGGAAGAAAGACAGTCTATTTAACAAATGCTTGTGGACAACGTGGCTTTCTACATGCTGAAAGCTAAACCTTGACCCAGCTTTATCACCATGCACTAAGGAAAAGTCGAAAGGGATTAAAAAATCTAAACATTAAAAGAGAAATGCTCAGGTTGTTAAAGAGGCTATCTTTCTTCCAGTGAGCTTGTGTAGCCCCTTTGTCGAAGATAAGATGGCTGAGTGTTTTCGTAGATGCTTCTGCATCTTCTAATCTGTTCCACTGATCCTCAGTTCTATTTTGTTACCAATACCATGTTGATTTTATCACACTGGCTTTGTAGTATACTTTCAAATCACGAATTGTGATGCCTCCTGCCTTGTCTTGATTGGCCAAGATTGCGTTTCCTATTCTAGGTTGTTTGTTGTTCCAAATAAATTTTAGGATTGATTTCTCTATATCTGGGAGGTGTGTTGGTGGCAGTTTGATAAGGATTGCATTAAATCTGTACAGCAATTTTGGGAGTATGACCATCTTCACAATGTTGGTTCTTCCTATACAGGAGGATGGAGTATCTTTCCATTTTCTGAAATCATCTCTAATGTCTTTTCTTAGGTTGTTGTAATTTTCCATGAAAAGACCTTTCACTTCCTTGGTTAAGTGAATCCCAAGATATTTCATTTTCCGAGGTGCTATTGTGAAAGGTATTATTTCTATTGTTTCACTTTCAGTGTGTTTGTTATCTGTGTAGTGGAATGATATTGATGTTTGTGTATTGATTTTGTATCCTGCTATGCTACTGAATTTCCCTATCAGTTCTAGTAGTTTCTCGGTGGAATTTTTGAGGTCCTCCAAGCAAAGTATCACGTCGTCTGCAAATAGTGATAATTTAACTTCTTTTCCTATTCTTATTCCCTTTATTTCTCCCTCTTTTCTAATGGCTGTTGCTAAGGATTCCAAAACATGGCTTTCTAGATGCCAAAAACTAAAACTTGACCCAGCTCTATCACTATGTTCTAAGTTAAAATCCAAATGGATTAAAGTTTTAAACATTAAAACAGAAACACTCAATCTCCTGGAAGAGAAAATAGGAGGAACTCTTGAAGATATAAGGGTAGGTAAAGAGTTCAGGAACAAACATATATTCGCACGGGAAGCTCTTGAAAGAATCAACAACTGGGATCAACTCTTCTTAAGGAGCTTCTGCATTTCAAATGAAATTGTCAACAGAGTGAAAAGACAACCCACAAAGTTTGAAAATATCCTAACTAATAAGCAATCAGACATAGACCTACTGTCTAGAATCTATAAAGAACTAAGATAGAGCAGGGCCCTCAAATTTAAAGACCCAATTCAGAAATGGGCATCTGAGATGAATACATACATCTCATAGGACAAAATTAAAGAAGCAAATAAATATATGAAAAAATGCTGCACATCGCTAGCTATTCGTGAAATGCAAATTAAAACAACACTGAGATAACATCTCACTCCAGAAAGAATGGCTATCATAAGGAAATCAACCAACAACAAATGTTGGAGAGGTTGTAGGTAAAAGGGAACACTTCTCCACTGCTGGTGGGAATGTAGACTGGTAGAACCATTGTGGAGGTCAGTGTGGGGACTCCTCAAAAGAGTAGGACTAGAAATCCCATTCAAGCCAGCTATCCCCCTACTGGGAATTTTCCCACAGAATCTGGAAACATTGTATCATAGTGACATATGTGTACCTATGTTTATAGCATGGCAATGTGTGATAGCAAAATCTTGGAAACAACCAAGATGTCCATCACATGAGAAATGGTTGAAAAAGATGTGGTATTTCTATATAATGGAGTATTACTCAGCTATTAAGAATGATAAGTTCGAAGCATTTATACTGAATTGGATGCCAAATGAACATGTACTCATAAGTGAAATAAACCAGACACACATGTGTAAATATTGTATAGTCTCCCTACTATAACAAGTGAAAAGCAGAAATACAAAAAGAAATGTACAACAAGTAAAATCAATTGAGTGAGATAAGGCGAAGTGAATGGCATATGCTGCAGGATACTAATCAGCTTTTCTTCTGGATGGTTAACAGCCTAAGATCCTAAGTCAGAGTTGGAGCACTAGAAGAGCCACAAGGCCAGCCAACATTTTGGGCCTAGCCTTTGAAGTTCAGCGAAGACTCAGGACATAGGAGTACCTGTACTGCAACATCATGAAACTCAGGTGACCTCCATATTTTCTGAACAAGGAGATTATGGAGCCACAGAGGAAAGAGACTGAAGTTCCATAGTGTGCCTGGGGAGAGTCACTTGAATAGAAAACTTTGACTCAAGCTCTCATAGAGAGCAAACTGGTCAAGCATTGGCCGTGGCTCATCCACATGGATGACACAGACAAAAGAACTGCAGAATAATGTACAGGACTACAACACAAAACCTGAGAGGACTTCACTGACCACATAGGAAATATAAAGTTCATATGTTGGTATATAAGTCTTGATCTATCTATTTCTTAACCTTCCAGCAGAAAAGTATAAAAATGATGTATACATCGTGGGGCCATAATATTAAGCTGAGCTTAAATGACTATGGTCGACAATTTCTTTGAATAACACTATTGTTGTAGAATGCTGACTGTGTTAGATTGTGGTGTCGAGTTCAAGCACCTAAGTTAGTTAAGTGACAATGGACTGCCCATCTTTGACAGGTGTAGACAAAGGAAGGGGTGTAGAAAGAAAAAATCATGATGTGTGTGTATAGACAGTACAGTTGGGATACATAACGCTGTGCTTCTACATAATTCTATGAGAGGCAAGATCTTCACTCATGGTGGTTGGACAGAATATTATTTCAACTTCTAGTACTAAGGTCATCCACTAGGAAAATAATTATTGAATTTTTTATATAATTCAGGTATAAAAAATAAGATAAGTAAGCAGCTATACTCTTAATTCACTGATAAGAGATATCTGCTAAAATAATATCTGTAAATATAATATCATATATGCGCCTTGTACAATACCAAAACATTACGAAAACAGTTCGCAATCTATTAATTTATCGAATCTGTATTGTTAAGGTGTCTTGAAACTATCTGATTAACATTTGTAGTTCAATAAAATAAATAAATAAATAATTAAATCAAAAATAAAAAATAAATCAGAAATGCTCAATCTTCTGGAACACAAAGTAAGAGGAACTCGTGAAGTTATAGGTTTCGATAAAGAGTTCATCAACAAACATATATTCGCATTTGAAGCACTTGAAAGTATCAACAATGGGATCAACTTTTCTTTAGGAGTTTCTGCATGTCAAAAGAAATTGTCAACAGAGTGAAAAGACAACCGCCAAATTTTGAAAAAAATCGTAACTAATAAGGAATCAGATAAAGGTCTGTTTTCTAGAAAATATAAAGAACTAAGATATAACAGGGCCTTCAAATTTGAAGACCCAATTCAGAAGTGGGGATCTGAGAGGAATACACACTTCCCAGAGGACGAAATTAAAGAAGACAATAAATATATGCAAAAATGCTCCACATCGCTAGCCATTTGTGAAATGCAAATAAAAACAACACTGTGATAACATCTCACTCCAGAAAGAATGGCTATCATAAGGAAATCAACCAACAACAGATGTTGGAGAGGTTGTGGAGAAAAGGGAACACTTCTCCACTGCTGTTGGGAATGTAGACTGGTACAACCATTGTGTAGGTCAGTGTGGAGACTCCTCAAAAGAGTAGTACTCACAATCCCATTCAAGCCGGCTATCCCCCTACTGGGAATTTTCCCAAAGGAACTGAAGACATTGTGTCATAATGATATATGTGTACCTATGTTTATAGCAGCGCAATGTGTGATACCAAAATCTTGGAAATAGCCAAGATGTCCATCACATGAGAAATGATGGAACAAGATGTGATGTTTCTATATAATGGAGTATTACTCAGCTGTTAAGAATGATAAGTTTGAAGCATTTATACTGAAGTGGATGCCACTTGAACATATACTCATAAGTCAAGTAAACCAGACATACATGTGTAAATATCGTACACTCTCCTTAGTACAAGAAGCGAAAAGCAGAAATACAAATAGAAATGTACAACAACTAAAAAGAATTGAGTGCGATAAAGCAAAGTGATTGGTATATGCTGCAGGATACTAATCAGCTTTTCTTCTCGATGGTTAACCACGTAAGTTCACAGATCATAGTTGGAGAAATATAGCCACAAGTCCAGCCAATAGTTTGGCTCTATCCTTTCAAGGTCAGCGAAGACTCAGGACATAGGAGAACCTGTACCGCAACATCATGAAACTCAATTGAGCGCCAAATTTTCTGAACAAGGAGATTATGGAGCCACAGAGGAAAGAGATAGAAGTTCTATAGTGTGCCTGGGGGTAGTCACCTGGAGATAAAACGTTCTCTCAGGCTCTCACAGAGAGCTAACTGGTCAAGCATTGACCATGACTCGTCCACATGGATGACACAGACAAAGGATCTTCAGAATAGTATACAGGACTACAAGATAAACCCTGAAGGGACTTCACTGACCACATAAGAAACATAAAGTACATGTTTTGGTATATAAGTCTTGCTCTGTATAGGTCTTAACCATCCAGCAGAAAAGTGTAAAAATGAAGTATGCATTGCGGGGCCATAATTTTAAGCTGAGCTCTAAATGGCTATGTTCGACAACTTCTTTGAATAACTCACTATTGTTGTGGAATGCTGGACTGTGTTGGATTGTGTTGTCGAGTTCAAGCACCTAAGTTAGTTCAATGACAATGGAGTGCCCACCTTTGACAGGTGTAGACAAGGAAGGGGTATAGAAAAAAAATCATGATGTGTGTGTATAGACAGTACAGTTGGCATAGATAACGCTGTGCTTCTACATAATCTTATGAAAGGGAAGATTTGCATTAATGGTGGTTGGACAGGATATTATGTCGGCTTCTAGTACTATGTTCATGCACTGGGAAAATAATTATTGAATTTTTGATATTATTCAAGTATAAAAAATAAGATAAATAAACAGCTACGCTCTTAATTTACTGATAAGAGAAATCTGCTATAATAATGTCTGTAAGTATAATATCATGTATGCCCCTTGTATGATACCAAAACAGTATGAAAACTGTTTCCAATGTATTCATTTATCGAATCTGTCTTGTTAAGCTGTGTTAAAACTGTCTGATTGATATTTGTACTTAAAGAAAATAAAAAATAAATTAAAAAAAAGAAAAAAAATACAAGTATATGTTCAGGATGGCTGAGGTAGTTGTACTCAGTTTTCATGTTTTTTTAAAAATAGGAGTTAATGTTTAGAATTTTCGCCTTGATTAATTGTATGCTGATATCTGTCTTTTGAACAAGTCCACCAAGCACAGCAATGTGTAACACAAAACCCATGGTTCAATACCTCCCATTTTGGACTTGTTCTTTTTTTCTTTCAGAACCAAGGATTTAACTCAGGCCCTTGTGCTTGCCAGGGAAGCACTTATTCTACTGAGCTATCTCCCCAGCCCTGAGCTATCTCTCTGGCCCTCATCTTGGACTTCTAAATGTGTACCATTGTTAATGTCATCAATTTTTATACCATCTTTAAAATAAATTAAATCCACAAAGAAAAGGAATAAATATTAAGATTTCTTGAAAGCAAGCATCAATATTCAATTATTTCTCCAATCTTATACAACCATATCTATTAATTTGAGCAACAAATTTGATGACAAAAGTAGATAATAGACCATTTTCAATCAGCTATTCCTGTTTGGAAAATCTGTAACATGTGCAGTCTTGTATGTTACTCTGTTCCTGTTTTTTTATTTGTCCTTCTGTTTTTACTTTTCAAAATAAAATGGTAAATAAAATTGAAAATAATGAAAGAGAAACAAAATCCAACAATATGTTCTACATAAACAATGAATGCACTGAGAGAGAGAAATCATGGAAACCGTGAATTTCACAATAACATCCTCAAAATTGTAAGACTTTGGAATCAGTCACACAAAGGAAGCAAATGATTTGAACAGTAAAAGTTATACTACTCTCAAGACGAATCAAAGAGGATTTCAGAAAATGGAGAGAAATTTCTTGCTCCTGGATAAGAAGATTCCAAATTTTGAAAATGACCATAATTTCAAAATTATTATACAAACTCAATGCAATCTCAACTAAAATTCACTAGCATACCACATAAATCTATAAAAAAATTTCTAAAATTCATCTGGAATTAGAAAAGACACACAAGAGCAAATGTAATCCTGGGCAATTAAGGAAAAGTTAGTGGCATCACAGTCCCTGACTTGAAATTATACTCTAAAGCTACGGCAATAAAATCAGCATGAACTGCCAAAAAAGAAAAGAAAAGGAAAAAGACAAAACACACACAAAAATTAATGGAACAGATGAGAAGATGCAGAAACCACTACAAACACACTTATTACAAAAACATTCAAGCACTTATCTTTGACAAATGGACCAAATATGTTCACTGGAGGAAGACATCGTCTTTCAAAAATGGTGCCAAAAACTGGCCTTCCTCATGCCAAAAGCTAAAAAAGATGCATGCCTACCACCACCCATGAAACTATAGTCAAAATGGATCAAAGACTTAAATATTAAAACTGACACACTAGGGGCTGAGGACATGGTTCAGTAGAAAAAATGCTTCCTTGCAAGCGCAAGGGCCTGAGTTCAATCCCTGGTTCCACCAAAAAAAGAAAGAAAGAAAGAAAGAAAGAAAGAAAGAAAGAAAGAAAGAAAGAAAGAAAGAAAGAAAGAAAGAAAGAAAAGAAAAACAAAAACAAAAACAAAAACACTAAATTTTCTGGAGGAGAAAGTAGGTAGAAATCTCAAGACATAGAGTTAGGTATTGAGTTTATAAGCAAAAACCAAACTGTATGGAAAATACTTCAAAGAATAACAGGTGGATTCCTATCTTTTCTTTTTTACATTTATTTTATTTTATTTTATTGAATAATAAATAGTAATGGCACAGTTTCAAGTCAAATTAGTATGACAGATTCAATAATTAATACATTGCACATTGTTTTCATGGTGGCTTTTTGTTATACAAGGTGTATACATGATACTCTATCTACAAACAATATTAGAGCTGATGCCTCTAATCAATGAATTAAGAGAATGTAGCTGTATACCTGTCTTTTTTTCAAAGCTGAATTATAGTACAGTTTCAATAATTAGTACTTTATATATTGTTATCTTCCTAGTGGTTATCCAATGTAAAAAGAGCAGACAGGATGTTCTGTCCAAACACTATTAGTGCAAATCTTTCTCATCATAGAATTATGTAAAAGTACTGCATATTTATCCTAACTGTACTATTTATACAAACACAGAATGATTCTTCCTTTGTATCCCCTTTTTTGTTTCGTCCTATCAAAGATGGGTATTCTATTGTCATTCAATTATTATAGGTGCTTGAATTCAGCGAAACAATCAAAGAATTATCTTTTTAAAAAGTTTCTACTTATCAAAGAAATTACCAACAAAGTAAAGAGAAAATCCACAAATTGGTAAAAAATTATAGCTGACAGTCCTTCAGATAAAGGACATCTATTGAAAACATATAAAGACTTAAAAGAAATCAGGCCTCCAAAATTCAAACACTCAATCAAAATATGTGCATCTGAGATGAATATATACTTCTTAGATGAAGAAATCGAAAGTGCAAATCAATATATAAAAAAGGATTTACATCGCTGATCATTCAAGAAATGTAAATTAAAGCCATGCTGAGATACTACCTTAAGCCAGAAAGAATGACTATGTTCAAGAAGTCAACCAACAACAAATGTTAGACTCTGTGAAGAAATAGAAACATTTCTTCACTATTGCTGGGAGTGCAGACTGGTACAATCACTGTAGATGTCAGTGTGGTGATTCCCAAAAAGCTAATATTGGAGATCCAGTTCAACTCAGGTATTCCACATGTAGGTTCTTTACAGAAGAACTGAAATCATACTACAGTGATATATGTGCACCTATGTGCACAATATAGAGCAGATTGTGTTCATACACTGAGGAATAGATAAAAAAGTTATAGTATTTGTACACAATGGAGTATTGTTTAGCTACAAAAAGATAAATTTGAGGCTTTTGCAAATAGACAGATGTAACTAGAGACTATATTAAGTGAAACAAATCAGATCCAAGTTTGTGAATTGTATTGTCTTGCTAGCTTGGGAACCTGAAGGAATAAATAAAATCTGAAAGACAGAATAGATACTGAGAAAGGGAAAGAGTTTGTTCAATGGTAAAGAAAAGCTGGGGTGAGGAAAAGGACAAAACTAATAAGGAAAAAAGATACACTTAGGAATTGTTATGCTTTGTGTCTAGTTGTTCCCGAAAAGTTTATATGAGACATGGGACATACACAGTTTGAGGAGCAATGCGAGGCTCAATGCTTGAGGGAAGGAACTAGAGGACCAGGTCGAGGCTCGAGGGGAGAGACCAGAGTGTTATGAACCCTTTATACTGGCAACATGCTTTCTGCCTCCCCCTCCCCCAAGGCCCGTGGTCTCTTAGATGTATGGAGCAGATTATGCTGAATATGGCAGTGCCTCAGCCTCTCCTCCAGACCCTGTAGTGCAGGGTGGTGGTATCTGTCATGGAGGCCACCACTGGCAGAGAAGAGATGTTTGGTGAAGTCAGAGATATAGACCCTCTCTCCTGAGCAAATAAGGTTCCAATGTCTTATTACATAATTTAGGCTGTTTTAAACTATTAGACCTCCAGTAACCATGAGCTAAATAAACGTTTCCTTCCCTCATTCTGGGTGTCAGGTATTTGTCCCAACAATGAGAGAAGAATAACTGAGATACCTACTAATTCATGGCTCTTTAATATCATCCTTAATGTAAGTAACATCCCGTATTATGAACCCAAAAGGTACTGTAGATATAATGAAAAGGAAACAAACTGATGAAAAGGAAAAAATAACATGGAAGGGTCAAAGAGAAATAAAGGAAAGGAAATATTAGATAAGATAATTTACTACTAATTTCTCTTAGTTGATTGAAAGAAACTATAAGTATATACATTGTTTGATCAGTTTTGCATGTCTATGCCTCATAATCTGATGAACTTTTTTGAGGATAACAATCTGCAATAAAACAAACATTGTTCATTTTCTGTCATCTTGTTTGAATTTCTTTATCATTTTTATTGATATGGCTTTACTTTTTATAGTTCATTTTATACTTTTCTGCTGGATGGTGAAGACCAAGATAAAGCAAGACATATGAACAGGAAATGTAACTTTTGTATTTGCCAAGGTCAGTTAAATCTTCTCAGAATTAACCCTAAAGCCCTGTACCGAAGTTTGTAGATCCTTTGTCATTGTCAGCCATGTTGAATGAGTCATGACCACTGCTTGACCAGTTTGCTCTCTGTGAAAACATGAGAGAATGTTTTCTCTCTAGGTGACTCTCCATGTGGTCATTATACATCGTCAACCACTTTCCTCCGTAGCCCCATAATCTCCTTGATCAGAAAATTTGGAACACCATTGAGTTTTCTTATTAATCTCTTTGAAATAAAAGAGGAAATCACCAACAATGGAAACAAAACCTATAGTGGGAAAAAATTACAGCCTACTGTGCCTTAGATAAAATACTTCTATATATAACATAAAAATAATTTTTCCATAATTTGATTGAGAAACAAATAGCAATGAGACAGTTTCAAATAAAATTTCAATATTTAATACATTGCATATGGCTGTCTTAGTGATAATTCATTGTACAAGATGCAGACATGATATGCTGTTTACAAACGCTATTAGAACAAATCTCTCTATTCACTGAATTAAGAGAATATAGCTGTATATCTGTCCTACTATTTTAAATATACAGATACAAAATGGTCGTTCATTTCTATCCCTTTTTTGTTTAGTTTTGTCATTTAAATATTTTAGGTGTGTGAATTCAAAAAATGTTCTAATATAGTCAAGTAGTCCATAATAATAGTGGGTTTTCCATAAGACTGGCAACGTCAGAAGTTGTTGACTTGATCCTTTTACATCTCAGCCTATTAATATGGCTTTACTTTTCATACTTCGTTTTTGTACTTTTCTGCTGGATAGTTAAGAGCAAGATAAAGCAAGACCTGCATAACAGGAAATGTAACTTTTGTATCTGCCAAGATCAGTGAAATCCCCTCAAGGTTTACCATGAAACCTTGTACCACAGTTTGTAGATCCTTTGTCAGTGTCAGCTATGTGGATGAGTCACAGCTGTTGCTTGACCAATTTGCTTCGTGTGAAAGCCTGAGAGAATGTTTTCTCTCCATGTGTCTCTCCTTAGGTACACTACATTATCAATCACTTTCCTCTGTGGTCTGATAATCTCCTTCTTCAGAAAATTTTGGACACAATTGAGTTACATGATGTTATAGTACAGGTTCTCCTATGTCCTGAGTCTTCACTGACCTTGAAAGGTTATGGTCAAAATGTTGGCTGTCCTTGCAACCCTCCTTTTTCTCTAATTTTTGTTCTGAAGACTTAGGTTATTAACCATACAGAAGAGAAGCTTATTGTTATTACCCTACAACCTAGGCTCTTGAGCTTAACATCACTATCAAACATCTTAGGCATAACATGGAACAGGTATTTTTCATCAAGTATTGATATGTTAAACTTTAAGTCCCTACAAAATATGAAGAAAAAAATTTAAAAATTTAAAATATAGCTGGGCGTGGTGGCGCATACCTGTAATCCCAGCACTCGGGAGGCTGAGGCAGGAGGATTGTTGTGAGTTCGAGATCAGCCTGAGCTAGAAAGTGAGCTTAAAGCCAGCCTGAACTGCATAGCGAAACCCTGTCTCAAAAAGACAAAATAAATAAATAAATAAATAAAATAAAATAAAATATATTTAAAAGTAGGAATAAACATTTACATATTTTTACACAGAAGTTTGGAAATCTTACCATATGCAACACTTTAGCAGGACAGCCCTGGAGCACCCCTTTTCCTGTCTAGTGACTTCATTCATCACCCCCTTCCTTTTTAAACAAACATTTATCCAAGAGACAGCAACCGGCGTGTCATGACAAGCAGCATATATTCAGAGGACCAGAATGACAGGCACTCTAAGTATGACCCTTCTATTACACATTGCCATCTTCCAGGGCAGTTGCTTAGTTCAAAGGCATCAGCATATATAGTTAGTCAAGGTGAGAATCCTTCCAATTAACTTCTAGCTTCAAAAACCTTCTGAAGATTCTCAGGATCATTGCCTTACCCATCTTGTACATATAAATGTATGACATTTCCCTTGTCATATTTCCTAGCTTTTATCCTTGCTGTCTCTTCACTGTCTAATCCTCACGTTCAAGCTTTCTTTTAATGGTGTATAACATAAAAATAATTTCTAAAAAATAAAACTCCCAAAATTCAAAGACTCAATCTAAAACTGAGCATCTGATATCAATAAACACATATCTTACAAAGAAATACAAATGTGAAATAACATAGAAAATGTTCAGTGCCATTGATCATTTGAGAAATGAAAATTGACACAATACGGGGCTTCCACCTTACTCTGGCAAGAATTGCTATCATTAAGAAATCAACTAATAACAAATGATAGCATGGCTGTGGAGAAAAAAGAAATACTTTTCCACTATTGGTGATAGTATAGACTGGTTTATCCATTGTGGAAATTCCTCAAAAATCTAGGATTAGAGTTTGTGTTTCAGCTAGGTTCCCATTCTTTGTATTTTCCCAAAATTATTAAAAGTATCACATCACATTGATATATGTGCATCTGTGTTTATAACAACACAATTTGTAATAGGTAAATCTGCATAAAACTCAAATGCCCACTGAACCAAGGAATGGACAAAATGATGTGTTTTTATTTATTTATTTATTATGTATTTAGTACAGGGTCTCACTACACAAATCAGACTCATAGTAATCCTCCTGTTTTCAACTTCCCAAACACTGTTATGATAGGCATACATCACCATGCCCAGTCTCATTCACTGTCTCAGTATGTCCTAGGGGTGGGGCCGCCATGGCACACCAGAGGCTGAACCCTGGTCACTGTGCCTGTGTAAGGAGGTGCTTTAGTCTTCTCAGCTATCTGGCTAGCCTGATGTTTTTTTATACAGTGGGGTACTACTCAGCTATGAAGAAGAACAAACTCAGTTTTATAGGTAAAAAGTTGCAAACAGAGGCTACACTTACAGGTGAAATAAATCAGATTCACATGTGTATACACTGTATTGTCTCTCTAGTGTAAGAAATTAAAAAAGTGGAAAAGGTCCAAAATGTGCAATATGTATTTTCAAAGGGAAAAATACTGCCAAAAATGAAAAAAACAACTGCGATGTAGGAAAGGATCAAAGAAGGATAACAAAAGAGAAAAACATATATATATATATATATATATATATATATATATATATATATATATATATATATATATATATATATATATA
>PVKA01018033.1:0-15088 GCA_004027165.1 Ctenomys sociabilis | reverse complement strand
TATATTAACAATTCCTAATTTCTTACTAGCTTATCTTGAAATTATATAGCATTGTTTTTATTATTTTTCTCTATTTAAATTTTAAAAATTGCAAGAGTGGTGTCTACTTATAGCTTGCAATCATCTATATTTAAAAAAA
Source organism: Ctenomys sociabilis (assembly GCA_004027165.1). Classification (NCBI taxonomy): domain Eukaryota; kingdom Metazoa; phylum Chordata; class Mammalia; order Rodentia; family Ctenomyidae; genus Ctenomys; species Ctenomys sociabilis. The sequence goes on along the minus strand of PVKA01018033.1, from coordinate 14,949 downwards.
TCAATAAAACACTGTACCAACTGATTTAGAGTGAAATATCGAAGTGTATAATAGCATGTATAATATGCTGTGCTCCTTGCAAGAGAGAACCATAGAAAATGTACATATATCTGCTTCTTTTGTAAAAGATGGGAATAGTCAGCAAAAGGGGAAAAGAAAGGGATAATAAAAATAGATTTTCACAGAAGTGGAGAGTTATGCTTCTTTGTACTTTTTTATATGGTTTTGAGTATTAGAAATATAATGTTTAACATAGAGTGTTACAATAAAAACTAAAATATACCACAATGGGAGTGCAATACCCAATGGAATACAAATGAATGATTGATGAATCAAACTGTATTACAAATAAATAACATAACCACACACAATGAGATAGGAGAGAATAGTCCTAATCTAAGTATCATTGCACAAGATTATTTTGACTAGATACTATGAGGCTAAAGATAAAAAGTAATGCATAAAAATACTACGCTCTATCTAGAAACATATTTCTCATTAGCAAGAGTGTTTACAATTCTGAAATTATTTTATGTGAAATCTATGGTTGAAAAAATAAATACATTTGCAGTAATGTGGGCCAAACTTCTTACTGTTAGAGTCACAAGAAAAATGTTAGAATCAACATTGTTGGGTTAGACTGGAATTGAAAGTATGAAAAGAAGAAATGTGTGTGCATATGAATGGTTTGTATTTGCATATATTTCTTAGCTTGTCTACTGAGAGATCCTACAAACAGTGGTACCCCAATATCAGTGAGCACTATTTTTCTTCAGATCTCAATTTCTCTCTTTTTAAAAAATTAATTTTAATCAGAAACAAAGAGCAATAACAGAGTTTCAAAACAGGTTAGTCAGACCTTGATTTCTAAAGTGCCATTGTACAATAAAAAGAACAAGACTCCTTGGAGTAAATGTGCTTCTGGGACAGGGAAAAAGAAAACTACAGAATGACTCTGGAACATTTTGTGGTATCCTTCATGGATGTGCTCAAAATAGGATGGAGTATGTCAAAAGATCACAGGAGCTAACCTTAAGAAGCTTCCAGTGATCAAAGATAGAAGAATTTGAGAACTTTTTTAGAAAAAACTATGGAGTTTCACAGTAATCTACAGAACAAAATAAACATCCTAGAGCATGTTAACAAAAATAAATAATTACATAACAAAGCTGATGAAAATGGACAATTCTCTCTCACCAAAGAACTTCAAGTTTAAAAAGTGGAAAGCATAATGGAAATGCATAATTATCACATGGAAAATTCCACAGTAATAGTTATTGCAATCAAGTTCTCCATATAATAAAATCTATGAATGCAAGCTTTTAGGAGATATAGGCTATTAACATAGTTTAAACTTCTCTCTCAATATATTTATCAGTATTAGAAGTGAAAGTTGCAACTTCATAGTACAGAAACTTGGCAGATACCACTTTAATCAATCCATCAACGTTAACAACTCTCTTAATAAGTTATATTGGTCTCATGTGTCCCATAACATGATACACTGAGAAGGAAACAAAGAAAATTCTATGTTATTCTTGCAAAAAATGCATAATCTCAAAGTAAAAAAGAGACAAAATTAATCAAGGCTTTATAGTTTCATATCAGTTCTTAAAAGTATATTTTTATTGGTAGATATGAATTTTGCAACATACTTTGAAGTACTCTTTGGACATTTCATGATCACAAAAGACAAGGAAAGACTGAGAACTGTCACATGTTAGCGGGGACAAAGAGGCCCACCAAAGTGACATGGAATCATGTGGGGGCAAAAAATTATTTATGAAGAAAACTGGTGAAATTAAAGTAATTTCATGAGCATGGTTTATCATATTGTACCACAAAGTTAAGTTTCTTATCTAGATAATTCTACTGTACTTATACAAGATATTAATATTAGAGGTAGTTGAATGTAACTTATACTTGAATGATTTTGCAATTTTTCTAAGATTATTTCAAAACAAAGCAAAAAAAAAAAAAAGATGATGCATAGTAGGGGAAAAAGAAGACGGGATGCCACAAATATCATGTGCCAGTACAGATATATGACCATTATTACATATAATATGAGTGTAAGTAACAGCCAGCATTATATCTACTGTAAATTTGCCTATTGTCTAAAGACATGATAAAGGCAAAATAGGGGCATCCAAACTCTTTAAGCTACAGAAATACCTCATGTATTTCTGATATTTGATCCACTAAATAGATTTGTCTAGTCAACCCTGAAAAGCATTCACAGGCTTGATAAAAGCATGTCTAGGCAGTACTGACAAAATGAGAACCAGTTACCGGTAAATACAGATGAAAACACGTTTTTATTGGGAAGAAAATGACCATTTTCTCTGAGTCCTAAGGTCCACAGAATTCCAGAAACTTTTTTTTCTAATGTGTAAACTTGAATACCCATAGGGACAAATACTGAGCAGCATCAATTGAGTGCCTAACTGCTGAATTCTCATGCTACCATTTGTTCACTCTGTTGTCTACATACTTACCAACTTTCTTCTGCTCATTTTTGAGTAATGCTCTTTTGGTTGAAAGCCACTTCAAAAGATGAATTATTCAAATATCTTTATTTTGCCTTTTATGTTTTCTCTCTGAAGAATTTTCCTTTTATCATCTTATTAATATACCATCTATTTCCTGGTGGAAAAAATCCTATGCTATGACACTAACACAATACCTGAAAATATTTTTTGTACTTACTCAGTTTTACCTTGAGCAACCATTTTAATAGTGGAGTGCTGTAATAAAATTTTTGCAAAGAAGATTGCCTCCATATTAGGTGAATGAGTAGTAAAAGCTTTAGAAGAGGCAAAGTGATAAGACAGGCAATCATTTCATGCTATTAGAGGAATTATAATTATTTTCATTTCAGGTAGGACGGGGGAAAATAATGGCATTGAATAGTGGGTACTATTTTCTGGATTAAAAGAAGTGGCTCTGTGAGTAGGACTGTGAAAGCAGAGAGGGGGAGGAGGGTTTCTTCTGTGGCAGAAATGTTTTAATGTAGAACAAACATGAAATGCTTTGATTAAAAGTTAGTTGAAGTTATTTGCTAAGTCATAGTCTGTTTTAGTTTGGGTTATCACACATTCTGAAGCTTATGTCCCAGAGTCTTATTCAGAAGAACACCATTCCAGGGAAGTAAAAACAGGGGGTTTGGGGGAGAAAGAAAAACTGGGCAAGCAGGAAGGCAGGGAAGTGTATGCAGGTGGGAGGGGATAGGCAGGTGGAGGGGCATATGTGGGAAAAATACAGGCAGAAGAGTATACACAGGTGAGAGGGCACACAAAAGTGGGTGAGTACATGAAGGTGGAATATCCTGTGGAAATGGGAGAGCATAGGCAGGAAGTGTGATACTGAACTGGGTACTGGTTCTTAGTTTTGTGGGAAATTTTCAAAGGAGCCACAGTGAGAAGCTATAAGTTCTCTATCATTCATCAAAGTCCTCCCTGTGGAACCTAATTTTGTCCATATTCAGAACAGCCACTGAAGAAGCTAGGATCTCTGTTTAATCAGCTGTGTCCTACCTAACTAGGGACTGGAGCAGATGTAGTTCCTACTACAGTCATGGCAATTGAAGCTGTGTCCACAGCCGGGCTATTGGACTGAGGAAGTCTTAGATTATCAATGGTACTAATTGGGGTTTTTATGCACAAGGCATGATGATGTGATCATTCTCTGGGTTGCTCTAGCCAGGAAGTAAGGCAAGAAACCAATACATTTGAAAGCTGATATGGGTTCTCTCCTTGGGAATCAGGCTCTGAGATGAAGTACAACATGCAGGAGTTTTATGGGGGAGTGCCCTTTACATCAATCCTTATGAGAGGGAAAAGAATGGAAAGATTCTGGGATGTGAAAAGAGAGGTTAGGCTGTAATTTATTCCCAATAGAATCATCGGTCAAATCCAAAAGAAGTTCTGAATATGGAATCATCCTTCAGTTGATGTAAGGTCAAAGAGAAAAATAGAAAGGCCATAGGCAGTGGTGTCATTCCAACCCTGTAGCCTTATTTGATTCTGAATCACATCATAAGGTTCACATCATAGTCTAGGTTCCCAACATTAGTCAACATGTCTCAGGTCCTGAGGAACTCTTTATTTTCATGATATGGATAGAATCACAGATACCAGAAATGTCAACTATAACTTCCACTCAGAATCTGCCAAGGATATCTCTCCAGTTAAAACAAATAGAGAGGTTTAGGGAATAACTTCTTAAGAGGCAGCCTGCTTAGACTTTCTCAGTGTCACAGGAGATACAGCTGTTGCCACCACTATCACACATGATTTGAAATGCTCATATATAAAAGACTGTAGGAAACTCGTCAAATGATAGATACCACTTGCATAAGGACAGACATAGAGGGATGGGAGATGTGGAAATGAAGATATTTTTTTCTTAGAGAACAATAAATTCAAAAATGATCTGGATTCCTCAGATGATAGGTATTTGGGTTGCTTTTGTGATTCGACTATGGAAAACTGTGCTAGTATAAACACAGGAGTACATAAATCGCTGAGTATAATGTTTTCAGTTCTGAAAAACTACACAGGAGAGGAATAGCTGGGTTGAATGGAACCTACTTCCAATCCTAGATTTTTGTAGGATCTCCACACTGATTATCATAGTGGTTGTACCAGTCTGCGCTCCCACCAACAGTGGAGAAGGATTCCTTTTTTCCCCCAGAGCCTCTTCGGCATTTGTTATTGGTTGACTTCTTGATGATAGCCATTCTTTCTAGGGTGAGATGGTATCTCAGTGTTTTTTGTTTGTTTGCGGAACTGGGGATTGAACTCAGACCCTTGCCTTTGCCAGGGGAGAACTTATTCTACTGAGACATCACCCTAGTCCCTCAGTGTTGCTTTAATTTGCATTTATTGAATGACCAATAATGTTGAACATTTTTTCATATATTCGTCATTTGTCTGTCTGTCTTTCTTTCTTTCTTTCTTTCTTTCTTTCTTTCTTTCTTTCTTTCTTTCTTTCTTTCTTTCTTTCTTTCTTTCTTTCTTTCTCTTTTCTTGTGTTACTGGGGATTGAACTCAGAACATTGTGCTTGCCAGGCAAGCATTTATTCTACTAAGCTATCCCCCAACCCTGTAATTTGTATTGTTTTATTTGAGAATTGCTTACTGATCTCAGCTACCCATTTTTGGATTGGGTTTTCAAATTTGGGGGAGCTTTTATTTTAATTATTTCTGTGCTCTAGATAGAAGTCCTTTGTCAGAGGGGCAATTGGCCACAACTTTTTCCCAGTTCATGGGTTTGTTTTTAAAAGAATACAAAATAGTTTTTAAAAAAGCATTAGATATGATGCAACATTTCATTACACAAAGTGACAGGATTTCAACCATGGTTGCCATATTGAATAATATTATCTTCAAATTACTTGTTCAAATTACCAGATATAAACCTGAAAATTGTTTTTAAAAACCTTTCTATTATGGGCTGGCCAAATAGCTCAGTGTATTAAAGCAACTGCAAGTAGGCATAGGGACCGGGAATTTGATCCCTGGGCCTGCCATGCCAGCTCCTGGTGCATACTGAGATGGCCATTGAAACTGGGCATGGTGTCACACACCTATAATCCCAGGTCTTGGAAGGCTCTAAATAAGCAGATCACTATGAGTTCGATCTAGTAGTGAGACCCTAAACATCCTGTACACCCTTCCCTGAAAATACAAAAAAAAAAAAAAAAAAAAAAACCAAAAAACAAACACATTGTACTGCAACAATTGAAACAAGGGGAGAAGATTTATTTAGATATATATGCAGAATAGTTTGGATAATTTTATTGTCAATTTCTTCTGGTCTTTTGAAAGGAGCAGTAAATGCTTAAAATTTTTTTCACTCTGAATATTTTTTCTTCCTTTGAATCTTTTGTAACTTTCTTGCTATTTTTTGTTTCTTTTTTAAATGATTCTTACATGCTTGTATCTGGTAATCTTAACAACTGATTTGAAGATAGCATCAAGTAATACAGCAATGATTGTTGAATTCCTATGACTTTGGTGAAATTTTGTATCATTTCTAATGCTGTTTTTTTCTATCACTATTTTGTGCTGTTTAAAAATACTTTTAAAAACCGTTTTTACTATCTTCATGATTTATTTTGATGTGCAGGAAGTTTTCAACAAGATGAGATCCCAGTTGTAGATTCTTTGAAGTATTTCCCTTGGTTTTTTTCATGAATTCTCCACCGATTCCTATATCTTTAAATTTTCTACCTATATTTTCATCCAGGAGACTTAGTATTTCTGTTTTAATGTTTAAATCATTGATCTGTTTTGACTGTAGTTTAGTGCATGGATCTAATCTTAGCCTTAGGTGTGTGAAAAACCAGCTTTTCCTGCACCATTTGTTACAGAGGATATCTTTCTTCTAGTGAACATGTTTGGCACCTTTCTCAAAGACTAGGAGGCTGAGTATGTTTGCAGCTGTATTTGAATCTTCTAATCTGCTCCATTGATCCTCAGATCTGTTTTTATGCCAGTACCATGCTGATTTTATCCCAGTAGCTTTGTAGTATAATTTCAAGTCAGGAATTGTGGTGCCTCCTGCCTTTCTTTGTTGCCAGGTTTGATTTTGCTATTCTGTGTCTCTTCTGGTACCAGATGAATTATTGGAATGTTACATGAGGTATACTACCAGTATTTTAATAGGGATTGAATTGAATCTATATAAAAATTTTGGGATTATGGCCATTTTTTGCAATGTTTATTCTCCTTTAGGAGCAAGAAATATTTTTGTATTTTCTCCACTCCTTAAATCCCTTTTCTCAGAGTACTATAACTTCTGAATATTTTGTTTCCTATGTCAGATTTATTCCTAAGTATTTCATATGTTTAAATGTTATTGTGATGTTTTTGGTTTCTCTAATTTCTCTGTCTTCGTGCATCCATTGTTTGTGTAGAAAAATGCCATTAACTTTTCTGTGTTGACTTTGTGTCTTGTTACATTATCGAATTTTGTTAGGGACCATACTCAAGTGATATAAATCAGATCAACAAGTGCAAATATCGCATTATCACCATAGTATCAGAACCTGAAAGAGTAAATGAAATCTGAAAGGTAGAGTAGATACTATTAAACAGGACCGCATCTATGCAAAAGAAAGGAATTATTAAGATGAGGAGAAGAACAGGAGAGGGAATGAGGGTGAGAGATATATCTATATATGCATGCAGGATGGTTTTGATAATTGTACTATGGTTTTCTGCTAATCTATGGAGAGGAGCACTTAATAATTTTTGTTTATTTTTCATTTTTCTCTCATAATTTCTATTTTTATTAAATTTATTTTATTATTTTAAATTTTATTGAAGAACAAATAGCAATGAGACAGTTTCAAATTGAATTAGTGTGACAGACTCAACAATTAATACATTGCACATTGTTTTTGTAGTGGCTTTTTGTTGTACAAGGTGCATACATGATACTCTATCTACAAACACTATTAGAGCAGATGCCTCTAATCAATGAATTAAAAGAATGTAGCTGTATACCTATCATATTTTAAAATCTGAATTATAGTAGTTTCAATAATTAATACTTTTTACATTGTTATTTTCCTAGTGGTTATCCATAGTACAAGAAGCAGACAGGATATCCTGTCCAAACTATTAGTGCAAATATTTCTTCCCATAGAATTATGCAAAAGTACTGCATATTTATCCTAACTGTACTATTCATACAGACACAGAATGCTTCTTCCCTTGTATCCCACCTTTTTTTGTTTAGTCCTGTCAAAAAATGGGTATTCTATTACCGCAGGTGCTTGAATTCAGCGAACCAATCCAACACAGTCCACTAGTCCATAATAATAGTGTGTTATCCGAAGAAGTTGACAAAAGCCACTTACAGCTCAGCTTATTATTATGGCCTTATTTTATATACCTCGTTTTTATACTTTTCTGCTTGATGGTTAAGAGCAACATAAAACAAGACCCCTATAACAAAAAATGTAACTTTTGTATCTGATGAGGCCATTCAAGTCCCCTCAGGGTTTATCCTCTAACTTCAGACCTCACTCTGTAGGATCCTTTGTCAGTGCCACCCATGTAGATGTCATGGCAATTTCTTGACCAGTTTGTTCTCTGTGAAAGCCTGAGAGAAAGTTTTCTCTCTATGTGACTCTCCTTAGACACACTATAGATCATCAATTGCATTCCTCTGTGGCTCCATAATCTTCTTGATCAGAAAAATTGGGGCAGAACTGAGTTCCATGATGTTACAGTACAGGTTCTCCTATGTCCTGAGTCTTCACTGACCTTGAAAGGTTAGGGCCAAAATATTGGCTGACCTTGCTTGCTCCCCCATTTCTCCAATTTTTGATCTGCAAACTTAGGTTGTTAACCGTCCAGAAGAGAAGCTGATTGTTATCCAGCAAAATATGCAATTCAGTTTACCCTAACTATCTGACTAACATTTTAAATTAATTTTATTGATCTTAATTTCTTATAACTTTTTTCATTATTTCTTTCTTTTTACAGTTTTGTATGCATATTTCTAGTAATATGAATAGCTAAGATAAAGGCAACACTAGGCACTACAACAAATACTTTGAAATTCATATCATTTTGTTTAGTTAAATTATCATTTCTAATTTATTATTCTCTTTATTAATTAAGACTAGTCTGGAATCTGTGACTTTTTAATATAAGCTTTCAAATTTGGCAAGAAGTTTACATTCAGAATAACTATTTATATTACCTTATACACTCTAAGTGTACACATTGATTATATGAAGATCTTATAAAGAGTTTGAGGAGCAAGGAGATAGCTCAGTTCCTTAAGCATATGCCTGGTAGGCACAAAGTCTTGAACCTGATCCCTGGTATAAAAAAAAGTGCAAAATAAACAGAAATTTAGTACACTAGACAATGTTACACTAAGTTGTCCAGGTTACAAAACTTTAGTGAATGACTCAGGATTTTCCCACTAAAGTCAAATGGGAAATGTTAGTCAAATGTTAGTCAAATGTTAGTGTCAACATTCATTACTTAGTGGGAGATTTCCCCAGAGAAGTTTAGTTTCTAGATAACACCCATTAGACAAATATCACAGTTGGCCTGATGCTTTCATGAAGCAAATCAGGGAATACATTTTCAGCAATGAAGCATCCCTCATACTTAGAAGTTCTAATTGATGTGCCATTGTAATCCACTTAAGAACCTTCCACCCGAAAATTCTTTTCTACCAATCAGTGATCAAGAGACATCATAAAAATAGAAGTTAATATTATGGGAGTGTTTCATCTAAAATAAGAGGTTTATTGATCTCTTCAGGCCAAAGGACTGGCATTGCTGCTTTCTGAACATCAGCTTGCCAGTTCATCCACAAGTATATCAGGGGACAATTTAAATTCTATCATTATTGATAACACAATCATGTCATTGTTGAAACACTGTTGTTGCACACCTATACCATGTGTCTTGGAGTCAATATAGCTAACATTTTAATCTCTCCATCACTATACCCTTCTGTTTCTATCTATTGCTACAGAGTTTAGGTATAAGAAAGAGAAGTATTATTTAATAATTCCATTAATGCACAACAACTAAGATTACATTATTTGATGTTCCTTATAGGAGAAGAAGAGAGAGAGAGAGGTGAATTTCCCCATAAATAATGGAACCTCCATGATTTACTCCACTGCCCAAAAGTATTTATGTAAAAATCATTATAATAATATAATGAAAAATAAAGAAAACACTATATATATATATATATATATATATATATATGTATATTGCAATTTAAAGACATTATTTTAATAGTACATGCTAACAGTACATATAGTTTACAATCATCATGGTTAATGGTTATATTCACATATTGCAGCTTTTTTGCCTTTTTGTAAGCCCCTCCCCCTCATCTCTCCTACTCCAGTTTCCCTATTCCAGTTTTCTTTCTTCTTGCTATTGTTAATCTCACCTCATATTGTGGCATACAATCTTTATATTAATTGAGTTATTAAGCTCCTATATGGCACATCTTTATTCTTATTATTTTCCCTTCCTTCCTCCTCAACCCTTGTCCTTGTCCCCTTGGACCTGTTACCTATTGCATGAGATCCATCCCTTCAACTCCTTCTATTTGTTTGTGACAGTGTAAAATGCTAGAGGCTGACAATGCTGGTGCAAGTTTTGGACTGCATGCTGTGTAGAATGTCTCAATGGATTAGAACTTCATTGCCATCTGATCGCCAAGACAACTTCAAAGAGAGACCCATCTGTTTGAAATTAAGCAGTCTCCTGTATTTTTGCCCTGGACCTGTGATATTCTGGATTACTTCTATTCTTGCTTTTGACTGAGTGTAAAGCCTGTACAGTAAAACATCTGTTCTGTGCTAGCTGAAGAATAAAAAATGCCTGAAAAAGTAAATAAATCCGAAAGTTAAAATAGATATTGTGAAATAAAAAAAAAAAAACTGCACAAAAGGAAAAAAACAACTGGGATATGGGAAAGGAGAAAAAAATAAAAGGAAAATTTAAAAACATATATATAGAAACATACACACATGATAGCTAAAGGAATACTGCTAATAATTTATATTAGTTCGTTGAAAGGAACAGTTAGTGCATTTATTGTTTGGTCAATTTTGCAAGCGTGTATCTGGTAATGTGAGCAACTGCTTTTAAGATAAAAATATGCTATAGAATAACCAGTGTTAATTTCCAAAAAATGAAGAAACAAATATATCGGAACTTAGCTTAGCAAACCTTTGAGGATGATGGGAAGGAACCAAGAAAGGAGGATTGCTTTGTAGGCTTTCACTATTAGTAACTGAATCACTGCTGGCCATTGGTTCAATGGAATATTTTTTCATGAAAGTTTGACAAGAACCTATATTTTGCCTATTTTTGAGGACTTTGCAGAAATGTGCCACTGTATTGTCATTGAGCAAATTCATCCCTTGCACTGCTATAGCTTTCTTAAGGTAGTGCTTTTCTACAAAAGTTTTCACTATTTCTCAAACTTTATACATCTCCCTAATCACATTTGAAATGAGGTTTTCCTTTGCTTCTTTCTCCTCCTCCTCTGCTGACAAGATCTTTGCTATAACAGTTTGCTGTTGGGAGTCATAATGCCACAATGTCACAGTTAGAGGGGGAGCCATTACCTCAATTATGATCATGTGACATCCTGTGTCACATACTACTTATATTTCAAGACTCCACTCATTTATCAAGTTACAATTCATTAGAGATATTTGCTCCTTGTAAAAAATATTTACAGAACAAATTAATTGCAATCCAAAGTTTTACTGGATCTACTTTGATTCCTGACTTTGTATATAATCTGTGGTATAATATTCTCACATTCTCATCCTGGAAGAAAGTTTTCATTTAGAAAACAAACTTAGAGCCATGTCCACTAAACATGGTGAAGGATTCAGGTATGGGAAACAGGATTACTTGGGATGGTGGGATCTGATGTGAAAGAATGAAAAGAAAATGGGCATGAATGAAATTAAAGTAGATGGCCCCTGTGATTATTTCATATACTAATCCTGACAGTATGTTCAACAACATAATCCTAAACATGTTTGAGCCAATTATATGTTTTGAAAAATATTTATATGGTCTTTCAAGGTGACTATTTTGAAGTATAACATTCCTCTGGATATTCAAATTCTATCTGGTATTTTAAGGACATCATATAACCAATCTGTACATCTACAGTGCAAAATGTGCTATTAATAATTATGTTGGAACAAAGGCATAAATCAGAACTCTACCATGGAAACTAGAACATATGGCATGCTAGATATATGTAAAAATTTCATTGCCATTCCTTGTATAACCCCTTTAAATGCCATAAGAAATTTCTTTTAAAAGGATTTCTATTGTGAATTTTTATGACAGGAGAAATATTTATTGAAATATGTTAACTAAGGTGAGGTCTTATTTAAATAGTAGGGAGGAACTTCATTCCTTTTATACCAGCAAGGAATGTAGTGAACAACAATTCCAGAACAAGTGTAAGAAAGTAAAATTAGTCAACTAACTGAAATTTACTTAGTATATATTTTGATAATACCATTGCAAAAGGTTAGGATAGATTCCATTTCCTGTTTCCATAGCCTATGTTTCTTGGCGTTTATAGATCTAGGTAATTGTCATCATAACCTCAAGCACAGAATATTGTAGTTGTGGATACTGTGACATAATGTCCAGATCCTTCTCTAGAAATAAGTAGTTATTCCCTTAGCTCCTGAGAGTGCTGCTTACTGATAACTCCCAGTCAGTTTCAGATATTGCATTAGTGAAAATATCAGCTCCTTTACCCGAAGTACAACCAGAGCAACCCATAACCAAAGGCTAAGTACAGGGAATATGAAGGCCTGGACCGCTTGCCTCTATTTGGGACTGCTTTGGTATACCATCCCAATAACAAAGCTCCCCAGGAGATCAGCTAAGGGCTTCATTAGGACCAGGAGTCAATGTCTCCTTCTACTCAGTCATGTTTCTGTTCCCTCCTTTCTATGGGTATTGGTCCTAAGAAATCTTTCTAATAAACATCCCCTATGCTGATCTCCATCTCAGAATCTGATTCTAAGTGACTGCTATGACTGTCAGTACATTGATTTTGGTCTCCACTCCTGTGCAAGATATTCAGATATACTCTCGTCTCATAGGTTCTACTTACTATGAACGTCTGAAATAGAGACTCAAGGGCTCTGTTCTTAAAGTTGCCTCTCTCCTTTGAGACTAGACATTTAAGGAGGGAGAATGAGGATATCTAGTCACCTTCAACACACAAAAGAAACCAAATATGTGTCATACCAAACTACAGAAAACAATTTGCAACTTGGACACCACTTAACACATTAGAACTTTTGGTGTTTTAGTTCTAGTCTTTTTAAAAGGCAAAAACTAATCTACTCAGGAAAGGCTGCTAGTACCTTGCATAGAAGAGATGCTGAATGAATGAATGAACGAACGAATGAATGTGTGAAAATATAGTTCAATACATGCATTACTTTATAGCAGTTATTCAGAGCCCTGGAAGTGCAAATAACCAGCACAAGATGAAGAGGTGCAGGGTATGAGAAAGACCAAAAGAATAAGAGAAATAGGAATGTCCAGAAATAGGAAACAGAAGACTGAATGAAATTAAGGAAGTCTTCTACTAAAGAAGAATCTGCAACCTTAATCAGTCCTTAATCTTTCATTCTCATAGTCGCTTTTCAACATTCTCACCTACACTCAATCCATTAAAATATAGCTGCATAATATATCCCCTGCTTTGTTTCTAAAGTAATGGCAGGATTGCTAAGAATTTGTCTGCTGCATAAAAAAATGGCTAATTCTAAATTCTTTTCATAGTAAGTGTCTCCTATAATAGTACGAATTGAAAGTGGAAACACTTGAGCCTTGAGCACTAATTTAGAGGGGATGTGCAGGAAGTGGTAGATAATTATCTTATTGGATCATAAGATAATTTTACAGTTCTTTAGAACAAAACATTTGAAGTGACAAGATATGTTACCTACTAGTATATTTGTGTGGCAGCCAGTAGTAATTTGCACCATGTGAAAAGTCTCCTTAGATCCACCACTGGACAATACTGCATAAAGGAACCTCATATAGTTGAGGCCTTTCTATTTCTTTCCTTTGAAAAAACTTTGGCATAGTAAGGAAAAATAATTAAGGGCATCAAGTAATAAAATTTTTAATGATGGTATAAATAGACAAATGTTTTCATGATTAAAAGCAAAATGATTCTTTTTCATTTTTAAGTGAAAAGATGTTTAAAAGAAAAGCCTTAAAGTGTCCTTTCTGATTCGCAAATATTTGACCAGCGCTTTAAATGAAAGGATCAGAGAAGAAACTCTGGCTGTTGCTACACCATATTTATCCACATTAAGTATTACTCTGGGCTGAACAAATCAATCCTCAATGCTCAATAATACTATAAGTATATGTGACGCTCCTTAAAAGCTCACAAGGTGGAACAGGTTTTCTATAGCATGTGTCTTATAAAATCCAGCGTGCATGTTAATCACATTTCATTTCAAGTAAAATGTGAGATATATTTGTAGATATGGTACAATTCAATATAAACCATGAGCAGAAGTCAAATATGTTGACAATTTTTACTGACAACATTTAAAATTGCTGTATGAGACTTCCCCAGAGAGTCTAGATTCTAGTAAAATTATTTATGCTTGAATGTTACAAGGATATTCAGAGAATATATAAACAATAATCAACACCGATTTCTTTTTTTTTCCATTTATTTTTTATTTTATTAAAATACAAATGTCAACCAGACAGTTTCAAAACACCTTAACCATACAGAGTCGATGAATTAATACATAGCAAACTGTTTTCATAACGTCTTGTTATTTTACAAGGTGCATACATGATACTATATTTACAGATTTTTTTATAGGTGAAATTATATCAAAGATTCAATAATAATTTACCTAGTGGATGACCATAGAACTAAAAGCCAACATAATATCCTGTCCAACCACCATTAGTGCAGATCTTGCCTATCATAGAATTATGTAGAAGCACAGCGTTATCTATCCCAACTGTACTGTCTATACACACACATCATGATTTTTTCTTTCTACAACACTTCCTTTGTCTACACCTGTCAAAAGTGGGCACTCCATTGTCATTCAAGTAACTTAGGTGCTTGAACTCGACACCACAATCCAACACAGTCCAGCATTCTGCAACCATAGGGAGTTAGTCAAAGAAATTGTCGACCATATCCATTCAGAGCTTAGCTTAATATTATGGGCTCACGATGTATACTTCATTTTTATACTTTTATACTTTTCTGCTGGATGGTTAAGACCTAGGTAGATCAAAACTTATATACCAACACATGAACTTTATATTTCCTATGTGGTCATTGAAGTCTTCTCAGGGTTTATCTTGTAGTCCTGTACATTATTCAGTAGTTCCTTTGTCTGTG
>PVKA01018032.1:31915-44706 GCA_004027165.1 Ctenomys sociabilis | reverse complement strand
TTTTTTTTTTTTTTTTTTTTTTGCAGAACCAGGGATTGAACTCAGACCCTTGCGCTTGCCAGGGAGGCGCTTATTTTACTGAGCCATCTCCCCAGCCCCGAAGACACTGTTCTAAGGCTACTCACTCCTGTTGGTGCCTCCTTGGACAGGGGCTGTCCTCCTCTGAGACTCATGGATAAGATGAAACCACTTCCATTCCCCTCAGCTTCCCGTGAAAAGTTGAGGATGTGCTGTGGAGTGGCAAGCACTGTGCACATCCATGGGAACTTCTCTGAGCCTCTTCGATGGATCCCTCTGGAACTGATAATAAGGTGCCTGTAATTCACCCATGAATTAACCGCCCTCTCCCACTTGGGTGTACATGTGTAGTGAGAAGCAGGGGTTGTTGGTCACACTCACCTCCTGGTGCTTTTCCTTGTTAGAATTTAACAGTGGTGTTATTTTTCTGCCTTAGCTCATAGGAAAGGGTTCTTCTGTGCTGTAGGTTCATATTTATGACAACCTCTTCTATCACTGCCATAAAAATGAGCAGCTCCCCAGCCGGGCATGGTGGCGCATGCCTGTAATCCCAGCACTCGGGAGGCTGAGGCAGGAGGATTATTGTGAGTTCGAGACCAGTCTGAGCTACAAAATGAGCTTAAGGTCAGCCTGAAGTGCATAGTGAGACCCTGTCTCAAAAAAAAAGACCAAAAAAAAAAAAAAAAAAAATGAGCAGCTCCCAATGCATGTTTCTCTGAACTATAGGGATCTGTTGGACTCTGAATGTGACAGGTTGTACCTGGAGAGAAAAGGCAGTAGGAATGATGAAAAGATAGACAGGAAGATAAGAGCTGGGTCAGGTCTGACCACCCCCAGAAAAACAGTATGGGCATTTATTTATACCTTTGCAAAGTTAGTAACAGGAGACAAGGTTGCCTAGTGTGGTAGTTGATACACTGTGTCAACTTAACTGACTCTGCTGCTCTGGCAGTTCCGCTGTGGAGGCCCTGCCCTGCCCTGGGGTGTGATTGGTTCTACCCTGGGGCATGGCTCGAAGGTGCTGCCCCAGAGTAACTCAGCACAAAAAGTGTAAAAGAGATGAGGAAGGCTGCTGGGCTCTGCCTTACCCCAGCTTCTTTGGAGAAATCCCAATCTTCAGAGAGGCTTGGTCTTTGCAGTCAGTGTAGAAGGAAGAGAGAGGCTTGATCGACACTGCAGCTGCTGCTCCTCCTCTCCTCATTATTTTCTGTTGCCATGAACTGCTGCTATTTGCAGTAGAGTATGAACTAAAACCTCCACAAACTGTGAGCTAAATAAACTTTTCTTTCCTTTGTTTTGAATGTTGGGTGCTTGTTCCAGCAACAAGTGAAAAGTAACTAAAACACCTAGTCACTGACAGCTGACATTAACGGGTCAGGATGCTTATCTCAGGACTGAGGTGGCTTGATGGCTTTAGGCACTGAGGCCTAGTCCTGCTTTCACACGTTTGATCAATTTCCAGCTTCTCTGGCTCCCAGCACTGAACTGCATCTTTCTGTCTGGTCAATCAACAGACATTAGTGAAGTTACCTGCCGTGCATTGGTTATTGTGCTGTGTGCCAGGGATGAGGAGCTGCATGGGTGGTTTCCTTTCGGAGCTCACAGAGAAGTGGGATAGATGTTCGGTAAATGTGCCATGGCCACACAGTGATGAGTCTTGACAGATATCAGAGTTGAATGTTTCTGGGAGAATTTCAGAATCTGCAATAAAAGGGAGAACAATTGTTTTTTTTTTTTGTTGTTTTTTTTTTTGTCTTTTTGAGACAGGGTCTCACTATGCAGTTCAGGCTGACCTTAAGCTCACTTTTTAGCTCAGGCTGGTCTCGAACTCACAACAATCCTCCTGCCTCAGCCTCTCGAGTGCTGGGATTACAGGCATGTGCCACCACGCCCGGCTGAGAACAATTGTTGAGGTAAGAGGATGGATAGCTAGGAGAGAAGGAAAGATTATCTAGGGTAAAGAAATTAAGGGCCTTGATTAGTGAGCGAGATCTAAAGACCTCCATGAAATTCTGTCCCGCCAAAGCTTACAGAGTAAGTTTAGAAATGGAATAGGAGTGTGTCAGTTACTCTTCTCTTATTGCTGGGACAGATACCCGACACCCAAAATGATGTAAGGAAAGGTTTATTTAGCTCACAGTTAACGGAGGTTTCAGTCCATACTCCGTTGGCTCCAAGGCTGGCATCGGGAAGCAATGAAGAGCAGAGGAGGAACAGCAGCTGCACTGTGCATCAAGCTTCTCACCCTTCCTTACATGCTGGCTGCAAAGACCAGTGCTCCTCCAAGGAAGTGGCGGCAGCTGTGAAGATTGGAACTCCTCCGAAGTAACTGTGGCAAAGATCAAGATCCTCCAGGAAGTGACACACAGAATCCTCAACCCCTTTATATGCCCTTTAAGTGCTGAGTCACTCTAGGGCAGGCCCTTCCCTAGGGCATGGAGTCACTTCTGACTCCTCAAGTTGATACAGTGTATCAACTACTGTGGAGGACCACCCTTGAGCAGCTCTCCTTGAAAGAAGAGTGACTGTCTCCATTTTAACTGAGCCTGACCCTATTCCCTTGTATTGTTATGTACAGAGCTGGCTAGGACTTCAAATTATCCTTCTATTGGCCTTAAGCAATGTGTATTGGACTAGCTGAGATGCTGGTGATAGTCTTTGAAGGTGGCATGTGTGTTTCCTTGGTGTTTACCTGCTGCTCTTTAATGTGAGCTGGG
The DNA here is from genome assembly GCA_004027165.1 of Ctenomys sociabilis. Lineage (NCBI taxonomy): Eukaryota > Metazoa > Chordata > Mammalia > Rodentia > Ctenomyidae > Ctenomys > Ctenomys sociabilis. The sequence continues at coordinate 41,971 of PVKA01018032.1, read as the reverse complement.
TGGAGACAGGACCTTAGAGCTAATGCTCCGTGATTGTGCCTCGAGATAGAGGCTATGACTTCCTGGGGCTTGAAAGACCACATCAAAGCTGAAGCATGAGGCCACCCCAAACATTAAATGCTGTCTCAATGGCATAATAGTATAATGCAGATTACTCTCTCTGCATATCCTCTCTGTATATGGCAGAGGTACTTCCCACAATTCTCAGTCATTCCTCCTCAAGCCACTTGCCCATTGAATAAAAACCGGGTGAGGCCCTGGGTCACGCTCTTGGTTCTGGAAAGCCATCTTCATGGCAGGACTTAGAGCCCCTCAATTCCCCAATGATTGAAAATATAGCTTAGTGTCTTTATATTCGCTGTACATTGCATAGAAAGTGGTAGATTGGAATCAACATGATGGGATTCCAATAACGTAACTCTGGGATTATAAATATTGGCTTCTTGGACCTAGATGAGGACCTGGAAGTGACTCCTACAAACTATCACAGGGAGCAAGGCTGGAAAGAGAGGCCAGACCATTGTATTCATGTATTTGCTCACCACCTACTCTTTGCCAATCATTGTTCTAGGTTGTGGGGTAAAACAACAAGACAGACAAGGTCCCTGCTATGAGACCACATCTTAGAGGATGAACACCAGTCATAAGCAAGTAGACAAAAAATAACTATGAATGATGACGTGTTATATAGAAAATATACTAGGGCAATAGAATATTTAAATACCTTAGATAAGTAGTCAGGAAGGGCATTTTGAGAAGGTGACCTGAATGTTAAGAAGATGCAACCACAGGCAGCTCCAGGGAAAGAAAGATCGTTCCAGGTGAGCTGTGAAAAGTGATCCCAAAGAACTCTGTAGAAGAGGAGAAATTGTTCTACCTTATTATAACTTTGGGATGTTCTTTGATATGGGGAGGATGGATCTAGAGTACATTTAAATTTAGAAATCTCACAGTGCTCTCAACCTCAGTGGAGACATGGGCTGCCTTTTGCCCCATCCTTAAACCTAAGGCCTCTTGGACAGTCTCCAAAATTTGTCACTCTCACAAATACTGGAAGTACAGGAGCCCCTCTCCACATCAGAGAGCCAGATATTTGATTGAGAGTTCTGAGAGAAAGCAAGACTGTTGGGAGCAAATGATAGTAATTGGTAGGGAAAGGGGGTGTCAGAGCTGCATCTTAAGTGAATTAATAAGAATAAGCTGTTGCTATCTAAAGAGACCTTGCCCTGCATACTAGATTAGGTCCACTAGGCAGAGGAAACTGGAATTCCTGGGGTGACAGTTCTAGGGGCATCAAGGGGCTACTGCGTGGCATAGCAAGCAGAAGTCCCCTCTCCTTACCTCTTTCCTTCCTCTTCCCCTTCTCTTCCTCTTGCTCCTCTTCTTTCTCCTTCTCTTTTTCCTTTTCCTTCTCCTCCTTCTCCTTCTCTTCCTTCTCACCCCTTCTTCCTGCTGCTAGGGATCAAAAGCAGATGCCTTCTGAATTTGGGACTCCTGCTAGTCCATGCGAGAGAAGCACTATTGGAATGGCTATAGTCACTTGCTGCACTGGTCCTTGGTCAGCCCAAAAAACTCCCAACTAGGCTTTCACTGAGTGCATCACGTGCATTTCAGTAGGACTCCTTTTCTAGATAAAATGTGACATATTGTGGGGCTTGAGCAGTTTCTGATGATTCAGCCGTCCAGGCAGTGCCCTGTTTAAAATTGTTAAGCAGTTCCTTGCTGCCCTCAGGATGAAATTCAAAAGGAAATCTTAGCATGTTTTTTTTTCTCCCTCAGATAGGGGGGGACTACTCACTGTACAGTCCTAGGACTGACCTTGAATTTACTATGAAGCCCAGGCTGGACTTAACCTTGTAAGCCTCCTACCTCAGCCTCCCGAGTGTTGGGATTTGCAGGCCTGAGCTACCATGACATGATTCTGATCTTGTTCATTTTTCCATTTTCTTTGACTACACTGTCTTCCCACTCTATAATCCTGCCACATTAAACCACTTATATCCCCCCACCCCCACCCCAGCCCACTGTTTTGTTCTCTGTGCCTTTGCACAGGCTCTGCAGTTGTTCTGGGATGCCTTACTTTCTTGTTCAGCTTGTCTTCACCAGGCTAACTCCTACTTCTTAGAACTAAGGACAGCTTAGTTGTCAATAAGTCTTTTCCAATCCACAGAGCTGAAGCGGGAGCTCAGGGGGCCACAGCTTTCTCTTACCCCTCCTTTTAACCTGCTTAACTCCTTACCTACAGCTCATTCTGCAGGTGTCAGCTCAAATGTGTTCTCTGAGGCCTCTCCATTGTTAGAAATTCCCATCTTATGCACTCTCATTTTATTTTTCTTTCATAACTTATAGCACAATAGGTAATGACAGGTCCATGAAAGTGTTTCATTAATGTTTGTCCCCCCTATTTGTCCATAAATACTATGAAGGTATAGACCTTGTCTGTTTAGTTTTACCATTGTATCCCAAGAGCTTAGCACATCAATATTTACTAAATACATGAATTCCATAACATATGGAGGTTAGCCCTAGCTAGCAGAGAATCTAGCTTATTATTTTAAGGATCCAGCTTTGCTTTTATTTTGCTTTTATTTTTCAGTACTGGGGATTGAAACCAGAGTCTCACATATGTTAGGTGTGATGGTTAATGTGGGCTTTCAGTTGATCAGCTTGGAAGCTACCTAGGGGATTAGCAAAGCACACTTCTGGCTGTGTCTGGATGGGTCATGGAGATCCGGTCTTGCAGCCTATAGCTGATCCTCTGGCATGGTTCCTTTGTTGTGCTTCCCAACTGCTATGAACTGAGCATCTTGGCCCTGCCATAGCCTTTGGCTCCTTTCAAGCCTTCTGACCATGAACTCACTCCTTTCAAGCCATGACCTAAATTATACCTCTCCTTCTATAAGTTGTGGGTTTTAGGTATGTTTCAGTCACGGGAAAGCTAATAAATAAACAAGCACTTTACCACTGAACTACATTCCAAGCCCATTTTTATTTTTTGAGAAAGGGTCTTGCCAAGTTTCCTAGGCTGACCTTGAACAATCTTTGGCCTCAGTTTCCTGAGTAGCTTGGATTACAGGAATATATCATTGTGTCTGGCCTACCAGCTGCCTTTTAAAATCTTAGTAAGGATGAATAACATATTCTCTCTGTGTTTCCCTATGCTTGGCCCATTTCTTTGCATTTGCTGTTTCCCCTACATGGTCTCAAATTCTTGGGCTCAAGTCTTGTCTCAGCCTCATAAGTTGGAACTGACAGATACTTGCCATTACACTGGCTCAAATGATATTTCTGAGTAGATGAATGAATGAATATACAATGTATTAATTATTGTAACTGTCCTACTAACCTGTTTTGAAACTCTCATTGCTACTTATTTTATTTTATTTTCATTGCTATTTCTTTCTCATTAAGATTAATAAAAAATTAAAAAAGAATGATGACAGGTATTCAATGATGGTGTTCCCTTCCCTTTCCTCCTCCTCTTCTCTCTCTCTCTCCTTTCTCTCTGCTCACTTTGGACCTGAATTCAGCTCAAGCAATCCTTCTACCTCAGCCTTTTGAGTAGCTGGGACTACAGGTGCACACCATTGCACCTGGCTGTACTTTGTTCTTTATCCATTCTTTATCTTTTTTTATGTATTTAGTACAGGGTCTACATGGTCTCACTGCACAAATCAGGCTCCTGTCATCCTCCCAAGTGCTGGGATTACAGACCCACGACACCACGCCATCTCAATGACTGCTCAGCATGCCTGGCAGCAGGGCCAGTACCACAAGGTGGGGTTTGAACCCTGGCTGCTGTGCTCTGTCTAAGCAGGTGCTTTAGTCTGCTGAGCTATCTGGCTGGCCCTATCACCTATTCTACCCTTACCTATCTATTTCTTGGCTTTAATTTATTGCTATTCTTATCCGCAATCACTACCTCGCAGCACTTTTTCTTTTTTTTTTTTTTTTATGCATTCAGGACAGGGTCTTTAGGGTCTCACTACACACACTGAGCTCATAAGGATCCTCCTGTTTTTAGTTTCCCAAGTACTGGGATTACAGGTGCATGCCACGATGCCCAGTTTCAGTCACTGTCTCAGCATGCTTTGAAGGCAGGGTGGCGAGGCACACCGGGGATGGAACCCCAGTGGGAGTCTGCCTAAGCAAGTGCTTTAATCCACTGAGCTATCGTGCCAACACTTTAGCACTCTCTTAATAGGTCAGCCGTATTCTTCCCACCTCAGGGTTCATTCTAGTCTTTTAGGCCTCAGCTCCAACATCATTTTTTTTTTTTTTTTTTTTTTTTTTTTTTGTCTTTTTGAGACAGGGTCTCACTATGCAGTTCAGGCTGGCCTCGAGCTCACTTTGTAGCTCAGGCTGGTCTCGAACTCACAACAATCCTCCTGTCTCAGCCTCCCGAGTGCTGGGATTACAGGCATGCGCCACCACGCCCGGCCCTCCAACATCATTTTTTCAATGACTTTCCTGGCTTATTTAAGAGAGCTCTCCTCTTTTCTATCTCTCCTAACCACTGACCCCAATCTAATTACATACTGTTCACTTGTTACCTATTTGTCTTTCTTCTTCTCTAGAATATAAATTTCATGAAGCCTGACCACCACTGTGTCTTCTGGTTTAATACAATGTGTATGAAACAGGAGGTGTCCACAACGTTTGTTGACTGAGCAAATGAATGGATGAATGAATAAATACAATAATAAGCCTTCTGTGGCAGTGGGCAGGTCCTGCCAGGCTCCCAGGCAGACAGAAGAGTAATTTATTGTGATTAAAGAAATTAAGAAGCTGGCCTGCTAAAAGTTGATGGAAGGAGCCAGGATGGAATGAAAGTTTGCCAGACTCTATTGTGAGCTCATGGTATCTAGAAATCCCACAGCCAACTTAGCTTGCCTGGCTCCATCTAACCCACAACCAAGTTCAATTCGGATAAACCAAAAACCTGGTTTTCAGTTTAAATCTTCTGTTCAGAGAGCCCATATATGGAAAGATTCCTAACACATGGAACTCTCTGATTTTCTTTTGGTCCAAGTTTCTTGGAATTAAAAAAAAAATCATTGGTAGGCAACAGAAACAATGAAGACAGGTGGCTCAACCACCAATACATCTAAAATCTAAAGCATGTTCATTTAATTCAGTGTATAATATAGCAAATCTTATTCTAATAGCCCTTTTATAGCCCTATAAAATCTAAAAATGTGAGACAAAAAAGTAAATATATATATATATATAATATATATTATATATATATATATATCCCGAACTGGGATTGAACTAAGCTATCTCCCTGGCCCCAAAAAGTATATATATATATATATATTTTTTTTTTTTTGTCTTTTTGAGACAGGGCCTCACTATGCAGTTCAGGCTGGCCTTAAGCTCACTTTGTAGCTTAGGCTGGTCTCGAACTCACAACAATCCTCCTGCCTCAGCCTCCCGAGTGCTGGGATTACAGGCATGCCCGGCTCAAAAAAGTGTATTTTGAATAATGAATACAGAGAGGTTCCCATAATAAAGCCCACTGGTTCTTAGAAGAAACACTCACAACTTCCTTTTTCTATCTCCTTCACTTTTTATTTTATTTTATTATTTTTTTCTTTTTAAATTCATTTATTTATTACAGTGTCTCGCTACACATCACGGATTCTTTTTTTGCGGGGGGGGGTTCAGCTCAGCCCGCACTGGGGGGAGGGGCTGGTACAGCATGTGGTGCTGGGGCTTGAACCGCAGTCCCTGAGAGGCGCTTTAGACCGCTGAGCTATCTTGCCAGCCCTTCCTTCACTTTTTAAAATGGCATTTTAATATATAATTTTGCTAAGTTGTCACTAAGTTTAACTTTTTTTCCTCACAGGTTTCTTTCTTCATCGTTATCAACAAAAATATGAGCATGAAAGGGGGAGAAGTGTTTGTTTTTATGTATACATCTCTGATTATATCAAAGAGGAAAGAATCATGAACACCCACTGCTGACTGATTTTAAGAACTGAATCTTGATTCCTATTTTTTGCAGGAAGATGAATAACATGAATACAGAGAAGCTCACACATCTTTCAGAAGTGTCAAGGACCTATGCTTGGTTCTTTTTATTTAAAAATCAACTCACTGGTTAAAGGCAAAGCCCTTCTCTGATAGAAGAGTCTTCCTGGAAGGGATGTGCTTGAATCTCTATCTTGGGTCCCAACTCCTCCAAAGAGCTTCACCTGCTAAAAAGTATGCACAAAAACAAAATAAATACAGGATAACAAGGCATTTAAATTACTTCCAGCACATTAGACCCACCTCACAGCATGGTTTTCCTCTATAAAACTCCTTGGAAGAGACAGCTTCCTGGGGACCACCCGCTTGGGCCCCCCAACTGTCCCTCTCTTGGACAGGAGCTTTCTTTCCCTCAATAAATCAAAGTGAGCTCAAGGCCAGCCTGAACTGCATAGGAAGACCCTGTCTCAAAAAGACAAAAAAAAAAAAAAAAAAAAAAAAAAAATTACTTCCATACTCCTGCATGCCCTGCTGGCCCTGCCCCTGGGGTACTCTGAGATGGTGAATGAGACTGGGTGTGTTGGCACATGCCTATAATCACAGCGCTTGGGAGCCTGAAAACAGGGGGATCACTACGAGTTTGATTTGTGTAGTGAGATCCTATAGACCCTGTACTAAATACATAAACAAACAAACAAAAACAAAATAAATTACCTCCATAAAGTACAGTCTTCTTCTTTTTCTTCCTCTTCTTCTTCCTCTTCCTCTTCTTCTGGTCTTTTTGAAAGGTCTCACTATGCAGTTCAGGTTGGCCTTGAACTCACTTTGTAACTCACGCTGGTCTTCAACTCACCATGATCCTCCTGACTCAGCCTCCTGAGTTCTGGAATTACAGACATGCATCACCATGCCTGGCTCAAATACAATCTTGACATGAAAGCTATTCTGAATGCTTTATAAAAGTTATATAAAACAATATATCATTGACATTTCAGAGGCCAATTGTACTTTTTTTCTGTTTGTTTGTTGTTGTTTTTTTTTGCTTTTGGGGTGGAGGACTAAACCCCAATCTTCACACTATCATTGAGCTATGTCCCTACTTCCTGGGTTTTGGATTCTGAGCATTCTGGGCTCTAGCACTACCCTATATTCTCATAATGAACTAAACCTTTGTTTTCTTACAGAATGAGGGCTGCAATAGTAACTATTTTAGGATGATAGAATGGCTTGGATGAAATATGAAGGTCTTACCCCTAAAACTGGCATATACTAAACACTTAGAATGAGTTATTATTTGAGTCATCAAAGTTAAAACTATAATTGTATGAGCAACTGAATTAGCAAACAAATTTTAAATGTATATGGCTTTATTTTGTTTTCTGTTCAGGCATAGTCTAGGCATCAGTGCTTCTCAATGCAGGCTGCACATTAGAGTCACCCAGGGAAATTTTTTAAAATGCTAAATTCCTACTCAAGAACAATTGAATCTGAGTCTCTAGAGGTGGTTCTTGGATATCATAATTTTAAAATGCTCTCCAGGTGATTCTTACGTGCAGCTAGAGTTGAGAACTACTGAACTGTACAGAGATGAGGACAATACCCTGCTGTTTACTAAGCTAACATCAAAACTCTGCAGGTAGCAAGCCATCCTGCTTCTCCCACCCATCTGAAAAGGAACTGAAAGACAACCAGGACCATCAAGCATCCGCTAATCTTAATATGGTCACACACTTTGGCTTTACTGTCTCTTGCCTTAATCCAGTCTCCTTTGTTGGCTCTCCCCAAGCCATGCCAAGAGTCCCTTTGATGTTTATCTTAAGGATGCAGTGGGGGAGGGGTGCTCAGCATTCTGTGGCTACACTAAGAGGTAAAGATTTCCCAGCTTTCTGTTTACAAGACACCTTGTCATTCTTTTTCTTTTTTCACTTATGTATTTGGTACAGGGTCTCACTATGCAGCTCAGACTCGTAGCGATCCTCCTGTTTTTAGCCTCCCCTGCTCTGGGATTACAGGCATGCACTACCACACCTGGACTGGGTCTGGGACTCAGCTTGTCCGGGGGTGGGGCCAGCACAGCATGTGGGACTGGGGTGCCTTGTCACTCTTGACTTCAGGGTTCTGGGAATTTGTTCATTTCCTGAAGCATTGTGGAATGTCTCAGATGAGGTAACACTCAGGAAAAAGTGCTTTGTATGCTGCAAAACCATTTGCCAGTATGTCAGATGTAAATAATAATGAAGTCAGGCTGGGTGTGGTAGCACATGCCTATAATCCTAGTGCATGGGAGGCTGAAAACAGGAGGATCACTAGGAGTTGAGCTGCATAAGAGAACCTGTACCAAATACATGATGATGATGATGATGATGATGATGAAGTCATGATATAGAAAATCTTTTTTTTTTTTTTTTTTTTTTTTGTGGAACTGGGGATTGAACTCAGGCCCTTGTGCTTGCCAGGGAAGCACTTATTGCACTGAGCCATCTCCCCAGCCCTAGAAAATCTTTAAAATGATCTCTGGTAGCTCATCTCTTTGGACAATTTTGACATTATTGCTTTATGATACTTTTCAGCACACCAACAGTCACATCTGTTTTGTGTTTGCCTTTTTTTAATGTATTTTTTTGTATTGGGGATCAAACTCAGGACCTTGCACTGGCCAGGCAGGCGCTTAAGTTGCTGAGCTCTCGCCCTATATATTTTGTGTTTTTGAGGCAGGCTCTCACTATGAGGTTAGGCTGGGCTTGAACTCACTTTGTAGCTCAGGCTGTTCTTGAACTCACAATGATCCATCTGTCTCAGCCTTCCAAGAACTGGGATCACAGGTGTGCACACCATGCCTGGCTAGCCACATTTTTGTCTTTAATGATTTTTCTCTTCTTGGTGTTCTTCCTCTACATATGGCCATTTATTCTTTCTGAAAATTTGTGTTTGTTCATTGATGCTGGGGACTGAACCATAGCCCTATGAATGCTAGGCAAGTGCTCTACCACTGAGGTACATACCCAGCCCTCTGCTAATATTTTGAAAGTATATTTTATGTTCCAGGCACTATACTAAATTATGACAGTAAAGAGGTTAAAAAAAAAAAAAGGCTGATATGGTTCTAGGCCTCCATCTTTTCTTACCACTCATCTCTCAGTACATTTGACTTTCACATCTCTAGCTCCATTTGGAGTCTTTACTGAGTTGACATTTGGTCACTGTGCTATGTACAGGATCTTCTATTGTTGGGTGCTGAAACTAAACATGACCAAAAATAACTCTGCCTTATTCTCCACCTGCTTTACCTCCTGGCTTCTCCATGTGGGTAAATGGTTCTAGAAATCTTGGATTCATCCTGAACTTCTCCTTTCCTATTTCTATATCCAATGCATTGGCAAGGTCTAGGATCTTCTGTTCTACTCAGCTTGCAAATCTATCCACTCTTTACATCCCCACCACTGTTATATACTATTTATTACATTATGTACCTACATCATAAATGTCCTCAGTCTCCTTCCTGCAAGTAACCACTGTAACACTTTGCTGAGTATCTTTACAGACTTGTAACTATTCATTAAATTACAAACCAATTTCCTGTGAGGCTCTATTCCAAGTGCTAGAGTTACAACAGTGAACAGAAGAGAAAAGATGTGTTTTAATCATGCTGAGGACTGAATGAACCTAAACCCTTTGTACTGAGCTACATTCTCAGCCCCTTTTTATTATTAAATTATTTTTGAGGTTGGATCTTGCTAATTCTAAATTGTTTAGGCTGGACTAAAAGTTGTCAACCTCATGCCTCAACCTCATAAGTAGTTGGGATTATAGGTCTGTGCCATGTTCCTAGCATGACACTTTCATTCTAATGGGGGAAGACAGGCTATAGGTAAGTGAATAATCACATAGTGTGTTAAATGGTGATAAGTACTACGAAGAGTAAAATAAAGAAATACAATGGGTAGGGGGAAATACAATGAGAAGAAGAAAAGGGAAGTGGCAGCTGGTACTACCATACAAACAAGGGTCAAAAAAAGCCTCTTAGACAAGGTGACATTTGAATAAGAGATCTGAATGAAGTGCTGATGTGCGCCAATGCGC
>PVKA01018032.1:14415-26915 GCA_004027165.1 Ctenomys sociabilis | reverse complement strand
GGCTTTCCCTAGGGCAATGATGGGGAACCCTTTAGAACTTTAAATGTTAACAACCCAGCCCCTCCCCAGGAGTGGGCACTATGTCCTGAGCTGAGGGGATATATATATAGCTCCTGTTTTCCAAGGAATTTGCTATCCCTTGGAGAAAGAGATTGGCAGAGTAGAAGGTATGTCTCAAGGGTATGTCTTTTGAGGCACTCTGGGAAGCTGAGGCAGAAGAATAACAATTTTAAGCCCAGCCCAGGCAATTTACCAATTTACAGTGAGACTGTCCAAAAAAAAAAAAAAAAAAAAATAAATAAAAAAAAAATAAAAAGGACTAGGAATGTAGCTCAGTGCAATGGTGCTTAGATAGGGTCTTGCTATGCAGTTCAGGCTGACATTGAGCTCTTTTTGAAGCCCAGGCTGACCTCATATTCACAGTGATTCTCTTGCCTCAGTGCTGGGATTACAGAATGGGACAAGTTTTTTGAGAGGAAGCTCCTTAAAAAGTTGTCAGATATTCCCAGAGCACACTTTGAGAACCAGTGCTCTAACACTTTGAGGCAAGGAGGCTTTAGAAGAGGCAAGGGTGCCACCACGCCCAGCTTGTCTTGTATATTATTATTATTATTATTATTATTATTTTGAGTATTCAAAAAGAAAGAAAAAGGATGTAAATAAACTTACCTAAATGTCCAGAAAGGGGTGGGGAGATGGCTCAGTAGAATAAGTGCTTGCCTGGCAAGTGCAAGGGCCTGAGTTCAATCCCCCCCCCCCCCCGGAAAAAAAAGTTCAGAAAGTTGGAATAGGGCCTCCAAATCAGGAGGGCTTTCGGTTTCCCCAACTGGTGAGTGATAGGACCAGTAGGTGATTTCTAGGGACTATTCTACTACACTTTGTTTTTCGACGGTGCTGGGGATTGAGGCAGGAGTTTGCACATGCTGGGCAAACACTCTGCCACTGAGCTAAGGCCGGAAAGTCAGATTCTACTTCCACTTTGTCCTCAATTGGATATTTAATCTAGTTTCAGTCTTTCCTTCGGTAAAGCTAGAGTGGGATTAGCGCACTTTTCTTGGAGCCCGAACTCAGGGACACCTGTGTGCCGTTCCTCAGGAGAGCACACCCAGAACTCCGAGTCGCAGCACTCCAGCTTGCGGGCGCCGTGCAGGGGGCGAGGCTTGCCGGGCCCGGCCAAGCCTCACCTGTGCCGGGCGCGGTGACTCACCTGCCCTCCCAGTCCTCCTCTGCGAGGCTGTTCTATGAGTGAGCACTCCTCCCTCCTCCCGGGAGTCACTCTCGGTCTTGAGTATCCCCAGGGCCCGGGAGAAGGAACTCTGGAGTAGGAAAGTGGAGGGGGAGGTTCTTTGGAGGTCCCAGCCCCGCCTGGCCCGGTTCCCTTCGCGGGGTGTGCGTGCTGGGCGGGAAGGGGAGCGCCAGTGGGGGCCGGAGTCGCGGACGCTGTGGCAGCGGGAGGCGCCAGGAAGAGCGGCTGGAGGGAGGCGCCGGGAAGGGCGGGCGGGGCCGGAGCCGCGGGGCGGGGGCGCCGGGTGGCCCATTTCCTCCTCGGAGCCGGACCCGAAGGGAGACAAAGCGGCGGGTTGAGGGCTTCTCGCGTTGCCACTCCTGTGCTCGCCCAGTCCACCGCAGGTAACTTCGCACCTTCCTCCGCGCGGGCGCGAGTGTGCCCGGCCCGGTGAGCGCTCCTTCGGGCGGCCGGCGTGGCCGGACCTCGCGGGCCCCGGTCTGCGCGGGCGCGCCGCTCTGCTTTGGGCTCCGGCGGGTGCGGGACGGGCGTTCCCCGCTGGGCCCGGGCTGCGGACGCGCGGGAGGGAGCGCTTCCCGGTTGCGGGGAAGTTGGGCTGGGGAAGAGGCGACGCCACAGGCCCCGCGGGGCGGCAGAGCTTCCTCTCGAAAAACTTTCTTCTGGCTTCTGAACTTTGTTCCGAGGCTCTCGGCGCGCACGTCGGGCCGGGGTGCGCCCCCTCGGGGCCCCGGGAGGGAGGGCGCGGGCGCGCTGTTGTTTTCCAGGGAAGTGATTGTTGTTGGGTTAGGCGGCTGCTCCCCTCCCCCTCCGTCCCTGAAACTTCCTCGGGACGTGGGTCTGGACAGTGGCACAGCCCGCGTTCCGCCCCGAGCCGACTCCAAAGTCCCGACTCTCCCTTCTCTGACACACTCAGGAGTGGCACAAGGAAGTAGTTCGATGTTGACTCAAGAGACTATGTCTGAACAACTTGTTGGAAAAATGTCCGGATGCCTAACCTTAGCCTGGCAGCAATGGCTTCCCAATAATGCAGGAGGGGGTTGGTCTGAGGCCAGCGTTGACACCCTCCGATCCCCCGGCGTCTTTAAATTTTTTTCTAGGCGTGTGTTTTAGTGAGAATTTCGGTAATTTATAAAAGATATGTTAAATTTTCCACTAAAGCAAAGTTATTTCGTGTTTATGAAGAAAGATATCTTTACATCGCATTGTGCCAGAATAGGTATTTCCCTGAGAGTACTTTGTTTTTAGCAGTGATTGTTTTTGTAGAGTCTTGACAGTTTTTTTTTTTTTTTTTTAAATGTATTTGAGTGTTGCGGGGTCTCACGACACAGCTCACAGTTCGGACTCTCCTGCTTTTAGCCTCCTCGGAGCTAGGATTTTAGGCTTGCCCCACTACACTGGGATTCTGGCTCGGCTCAGCATAGGCTAAGCCTAATTGTTTGTGTGACCCTTATTGACTTTTGTATTCCATTAAAAATATTTTTCTTTCTGGCCTCACGAATGATTAAGACATGATCATCGTTCCTAAGGGCTCACAATGTAGTAGAGGCGGCACACAACCAGGTGTAGTATGAGGCAGATTGTTCTAATGCTGTAACAATACTGAAACTTGGGGAGCCATCCATGGAGAGGTGGCTTAGTTTGCCTAAGTATAGAAGGCTTCTAGGAAGTAGTGACTTTGGGTTGGTTGAAATGTGAATTGAGTCAGGTTCATTACGTTCAAAATGGTACTGTTTCCTCATCTGCATCCAGAAATGGAGATCCAGAGAAACTGGTCATGGAACTTTTTGAGGAGGTAGCAATGTGAGTGGGGTCTGTGGCCTACGCCACTAATCCCAGCACCATGGAAGCTGAAGCAGGAGGATCGCAGCGAGTTTAAGGCTCTCCATAGTGAGTGTGAGGCCAGCATGAATTACATAGTGAGACCCTATCTGAAAAAAAGTAACAATGTGAGACATGACAGGCAGCTGTGCTTGTGGTGGCCATGATGATCACTATAGAGTCCCTTGCAGATGTAAAGAGTGAGGGACTGGAAAGACTGCATGTTTGTTTGTTTATTTATTTGGCGGAATGGGGATTGAACTCAGGCCTAAGTGCTTGCCAGGCCATCTTCCTGGCCCATTGCACGCACGTGTTTTTAGACGCCTGAGTGAGATCTGTTTAGTTTGAGTACTCACGAATGATTAAGACATGATCATTGTTCCTAAGGGCTAGGGTGTAGTTCAGTGCAAAGTCTTGGGGGTGGGGTGGGGAAAAAGACCTCATGTGAGATTGCTGGGGAAGGGAAGGCCGAACCCATGTTTCAGTTTTATTTGAAAGTTGAACCCAGTGTGGGGAGTTTCATGGTATAACCTTTCTGACTCCTGTCAATGCTGGGAGAAGGCTGGTATTTGTATACTTGTGGAAGCAGTGAGTTGAGTTTAGTGAGGGGAAAGGTGATAGGGATGAAGAGTTATATTTTGGAGAAATGAGATGGCTAAAAATATGAATTTTGTTTGTGAAGTTATTTCTTCAGCGTTGTCTGCATGTGTACCTTGTACTACCCCCCCCCTTTCATGAGGGACTCTTAATCACATATCTCAAGACAGCGTTTTCAGCGCTCATCTCTAATCCTAGCACTTGGGAGGCTGAGGCTGAGCCGAGGCTGGAGGATCACCACTAGTTTGAGGCCAGCCTAGGCTGGCCTAGGCTGCATAGTGAATTTAGGAGCATCTTACACTGTATAGTGAGTGAGACCTGTCTCAAAAGCCACACACACAGACACACTACATTTTTGTATTCGGTAACAACTTCTATCCCCTAGGGCAGTGATGGTGAACCTTTTAGAGACTAAGTGCCCAAACTGCAACCCCAGAACCACTTTTATTTATCCCAAAGTGCCAACACTGCAATTAAACCTGAATCCTGAGGTTTTAGTTTAGAAAAATCTCTGGTGCTCGGGCACAGTGTCTCTAATGCTGACAGAGGGCTCTGCCTGCCCCTGCAGCACGTGTATGGTAGGTTCACAGCCTCTGCCCTAGGGGATACGAACTATAGGCCTTTGCACTGAACTACACCCCAGCTAGTTAACTGCCTGTCCAGAGGCAGCATCTCTCTTGAGTTGCCTAGGTGCATCCTGAAAGTGTGTAATCCTACCTGAGCTTCTATCTGTGTTGGGATTACAGACATTGCCATTGTGGATTTATAGGCCTGGTACTGCACATCACTCATTTTTTAAAGGCACAGTTCCATTGTGCTGTATTGTATTGCCAATGCCCCTATTTGTCTAAAGAGTGCTAGAAACTGTGTTTTAGAAGCTCCTTGAAAGCTGAGACTGAACTTTAAATCTTGGTCTGGAGAGGCTTACTGAAAGGAGAAAAAGTTTCTGGAGTATAGCTTGTGGTTGAATAGTGAATGGCAGGCGAGGCAATTGATAGTGGCATGCCTGGAGTATCAAATTGCTGCTTTGGGTACATTAAGAATCATCTCCAGCTCCCATTTCTTCCTTTTAACAGAGATCTAATTGGCGATGAAATGCTCTTTACAATTGTAACTTAATGTACCTAGCTCTGTTCTATGTTTCCGCTATAGTTTAGATTACCATTTTTGAACTAGAATGAAACTAGTTTTTTGGACAAACTTAATATTTGGTTTGGTACATTTTTCTTTATGGTTTTCCTTCTCTTAGATCAGTGATGGCAAATAATTTAGAGCTTTCAGTGATGCAAACAGTCCATTGTGGCACACAGGTCCATTATCACTGTCTTAGACCATATCTTTTCCTTTAATTATCTCATGTGCTCATTTGTTCTTAAAATATACTTTAGAACCCAGGTGTGGTGGCTTATGCCAGTATCCCAGCATTCTAGGAGGCCGAGGTGGGAGGATTGAGAAATTCAAGTTCCATCTGGGAAATTAACAACTTTTTGAGACCCTGTCCCCAAGAAATAAAAAAAGGACTGGGAATGTAACTCAGTGGGAAGGCCCAGGATTTAATCATCAAACAAAACATGTTAGATGTCACTGCCTCAGGGTTTTCTTTTTAGGTATCTAGTACATCTATTGTGGTTACATCATTTGTCATGTTTGGTAAATTTTTTATGTGTATCATGTCAGGACCTTCCTCTTTAGTCAGGTACTCTATGACTGAACTATAAACTTAGCCATTGGTAAATTTTCTTAATTTAGTTATTGGTCCTTTTGAGACATAATTTCACTGTACAGTTCAAGCTGGCCTTGAATTCACTTTGTAGCCCAGGCTGGCCTCAAACTTGGAGCGATATTCCTCCTGCCTCGACTTCCCAAGTGCTGGGAATGCAGGGACAAGTCACCATACCTAGCTAATAAACTTTTTTTTTTTGTGGAACCGGGAATTGAACTCAGACCCTTGCACTTGCCAGGGAAGCACTAATTCTACTGAGCCATCTTCCCTGGCCCTTCTTTTCATGTTTTGTTTATCAAAAGATTGTTACTCTTTGGTTTGTTTGTTTTGGGGCACTGGGAATCAAACTCAGGACCTTAGGCTTAGAAGGCAGGGGCTGTGCTGATGAGCTATATCCCCAGCAATAAAATCTTTAAAAGTATAAGATACATGGAACAAAGTGCTTAAATCATGACTACCTGTTCAGCTCATTAATACAAAGTGGGGGGACATCCTGCTCAGGCACCCCCTTCTGTCCTTTTGGATAGGAGCTTTCTTTCCCCTAATAAATGTATTCTGCTAATGAAAAAAAAATATACAGGGGCCAGGGAGATGGCTCAGTAGAATAAGCGCTTCCTTGGCAAGTGCAAGGGCCTGAGTTCAATCCCTGGTTCTGCAAAAAAAAAAAAACCAAACAAACCAAAAAACCCCAAAAAACAAAGTGGACGCCAGGTATATTAATTGAGTAGACCAAGAGTTGGTGAATTATCAGCACTTCAGAAATCCTCACTTTCCTTTTTATTAGCTTTTGTCCCTTTATTGCAATGAGTTTTGGTCCTCACAGGAGTGTTTGTACTGGGAATCAAACTCAGGAGCTGTCACTTGCCAGGCAGGTACTGTGCCACTGCGCCATATCCCCGTCCTGCTATGAGTTTTTAGTCTCAGAACGTGGAATATTATGAATGCTCAATACAGACATTCCTCACTTATTGACTGAGCTACAGTTCTGGGACTAGATCATTGGATGTGTTGGTTGGTAAACGAATTGTATGTGTTATGTATAATATTTAGCATAAAGAACTGGTCAAAGGAAACTCCAACTTGATGATTTTGCTTTTTTTTCTTAACTCATGCAGTACTGTAAAGTATAACCCTGTGGTACTGAAAAGTATAGTCAACAAAAGTGTTGTATAAAAAACATGTATTATAATAACACACCAAGGCTCTATAAGACATAGAGATCTGGGCTGACCAGATAGTTCAGCGGACTAAAGTGCCTGCTTAGGCAGACACAGGGACTGGAATTCTGTCCCCAGCTTGCTGTGCTGGCTGCACCCCTGGCGTACGCTGAGATGGTGATTGAGACTGGATGTGGTGGCACCCGCCTGTAATCCTAGCTCTTGGGAGGCTGTGAACAGGCGGATCACTATGGGTCTGATCTAGTAGTGAGACCCTGAACACCCTGTAGACCCTTTCCTAAAATACACACACACACACACACACACACACACACACACACACACACACACAATTGCTACTGAGAATTAAACTCAGGATCTTGTACTTGCCAGGCAGGTGCTTGTGCTGCTGAGCTATATTCTTGTCCCAAGGTTGTCTCTTTTTTTGGCTATATAGTTCAGGCTAGTCTTGAACTATGTAGCCCAAACTGGCCTTGAACTTGCAGCGCTTTCTTTTGCCACAGCCTCCCGAGTGCTGACATTACAGGTGTGTAGTAGTATCATACCTGGTTTAACAGATTATTTTTGAGTAAAACTACATGTTCAGCATTTAAATATCACTGAGTTGGTGGCATAGCTTCATTAAAAACCCTGCATGCAGACCATGGATTCTTTTGCTAGATGCTAAATTTTTTTTTCAAGGCAAATACATTCTTTCATATCTTTTTGTTTTATGTGGTACCTGACTTATTTCTTTGTAGATAGCAGGTACTACTCAGTAAATATTGAATTAATTATAGTAAGTACATTTAGGTACAGGATTGTGCCAGGTTGATATATAAATGGAAGGAGGGGGGGGAGAGAGAGAGAGAATGTCTTTTTAGAGACAGGGTCTTCTTTGTAGTTCAGGTTGGCCGTGGGCTTACTTTGTAGCCCAGGCTGGTTTTGAACTTGAAATAATCCTCTGCCTTGGTTTTCTTAGTGCTGGTATTACAGGTGTGTGCTACCATGCCTGGTTCCCATTTAAATTAAAAACAACAACAAAAAAACAAAACTTATTTAAGTAGAGCTGTGGTAAATGCCTATAGTTTCAACTGCTTGGGAGACTGAAGCAGGAAGATCACAAATTTGAGGCCAGCCTGGGCAATTTAGTGAGAGACTGTCTCAAAACTAGAAAATGATAAAGGGAGTTGGCGATGTAGATGAGTGGCAGAACAAACATGAGACCCTGTGTTATGATTTGTGTTTAGTTGTCTGCCTCATGCAGTCATTGGGGCAGGGTTCTAGAGTTTGTGATTAATTCATGATCCAATGCTCAGATTATGATTATGAGTGCTACACCTGTCCTGAGATAGGTAGCTTGAATGTAGTATAACAAAGGGAGAGAAGGTTGCATCTGCCACTGTGGCTTCTGCTCTTTCCTTTTGCTCTTACTGTTTTGCTGTTTTCTGCTGCCATGAACTGCTGCCTTTTGTAGCAGTCTGCCAGTCTGCCTTGAAGCTGGCTGATGATGGATTGAATCCTCCACTAACTGTAAGCTAAATAAGTCTTTTCTTCTTTAATTTTAGGTGTCAGGTATTTTGTCCCAGCAACAAGAGAAAAGTAACTAAGACACTCTTGGTTCAATTCCCAGTACCTCAAAACAACAGTGGCAGCAACAAGACCTAGAGAGAATTCTAAACATTTCATGGTATATCTTTGTCTTTTTTTCTAGGGGTGTGTACTGACTTTTATAACTGTAAACATTATTTTGTTCTTTTGTAATTGACTTTATTTACTATAACTTGAACATGTCTCCTGATAGTATAAAATCAACTTTTATTTTGTACAGTACTAAAAAGAAATCCTGCTGGTTGCAGTGGCATATGCCTATAATCCCAGTATTAAGAGATGCTCATGAGTGGGAAAACCCAGGCTGGTCAATTCAGTTGAAGTCCTGTCTTAAAAAAATTTTTTAAAGGTGTAGGGTTATAGCTCAGGGTAAATTAAAGATCCTAGATTCAATTCTCAGTTAAAAGAAAAATGCTGTCTAGACCAGGAAATGCCATCCATTTATAAGACACATTCAAATTTTAGAGACTTAATATGAAATAATGGGTGCTTTTGAGTTGATGGAAGTTAATTGCACAGTGTTGATATGGTATGTTAATAGTCATCTATTTCATTATGTAGCTTTTTAAATTTCTCCCCAGTTCTTTTAGTTTTTTTTTTTCCTTTTATAAATTTTTTTGAATACTGACCCATGGTTTGCTCAGACTTTGAAGTTTTATTTTTAGTATGTGTCTGCAGTATGTAATGTTTACATTTCTTTAATGGAGTTGGTAATTGTACATAACAGTTTAATTTCTTGTTCTGTTCCCTTTTTCTCTCCCATCCTCCCTCCACTTCTTAAAAGTGGAGTCCTTGAGGAAAATGACATGCGTTAAAAAAATTGTGGTTAAATAAACATTAACAGTTTATTGGGACAGTCTAGCATGTAGGTAGTTCAAGCCAGTGGGAATGTATTAAGGAAAAACTTAAAAATATTAAGCATCTGAGAGAATGTCACAGAGCTGCAGTTGCAATTTGCCCAGGTAGGGCCGGCCAGATAGCTCAACAGACTAAGTACTTGCTTTGGCAAGCACAGGGACCAGGGTTTGATCTCCGGTCCTACATGCTGCAAGGATGGAACCTTACCCCTGTACTTGCCTAATCAGGAGCTTAGTCTTCTGAACCATCTTGCTGGCCCTTGGGGACACTGGTTTGACTTGCTGTGCCTCACACTGTTCGCTTATATGGTGGGAATATTATGCTGGATTACCATTATTGAAAGCTCAAACTGTGCAAAAATAGCCACGTTTGAAAATGTGAACATTTCCCTTGTAGGTTGGAACCTTGAAATGTTTATTATTTTCTTTTTAAAAAAAAATAACAGGGCTGGGGAGATGGCTTAGTAGAATAAGCGCTTCCCTGGCAAGTGCAAGGATCTGAGTTCAATCCCTGGTTGGGGGTGGGGATCATACTTTATCTTCATATACAAGTATGGCTCAAATCTGTTTCTAGTGCAGCTTGAAATCAGCATACATTTTTATTTACTTGTTGGTGAACTGTCATGTTCTATCAAGCTCATTTTTTTTTTTTTTTTTGAGTCATGCTATGCAGTTCAGGCTGGCCTTGAACTTAATATGTAGTCCAGGCAATTTGTAGTTTTCAGTCTCAGCCTCCTCAGTGCTGAGATTACAGGTATTTACCATCTTGCACAGCTAAACTCACTTTTTAAGAATTTTAATATTTTTTCCAAGCTCTTTTTTTCTTTTTTTTTTTTTTTTTTGCGGAACTGGGGATTGTCAATTTTTGATTGGGATTTAAGTTGCACTTTTTCATAAGCTGCAAGTTTGAGGTAATACAAGTAGTTCAAAGGGAGACTTTGGATATTCTAAATATTTATAACAAAGATGTGATCATTTGGAATAATTGCTGTATAAGTAGCGTGATTTGATTTTTTTTAAACTTCTGGCATCTTTTGCTTATTCTCAATGAAACTATATTGTGGATGTTTTAGGAGTTTTTTTCCTTAAAGGTCAATGACTTTATAAAAGACATTGATCGTTTTTGCATTACTGTTTTGTAATGAGTAGTTCTACTTAATCTTAGGGTTTAATGATTTATTCCTTGTTAATTTAAACACTAATTTTTTATTGGGTTGCCTAGTTTTGGCTATTTTATTGCATTACATTAAGATTTTCTTTTTTAAGGGGCTTCATTGTTAAATAAAAAAAATTATTGTTGGTAATATCAGTTGTCTCAAATGTTTTATTGATATGGTTTATGTTGTTTTGTTATTTGACGTTCTGAATTGAAGATTGATTTGAAAGTCCTATTACCAACATGTTGTATAATCCATTATTGGTTTATTAATCAGATTAGACTAACAGATTATTCTTGAGGCCTAAAATGGTACCATAATTCAGAAAATACATGTACTGTGGCCTATTTTAAGTGACATAAAGTATAGGAGCTTTTGTTAATAGTCCATCAGCATCAGCCTTGTGTAGCTGGCTCTAGTACATGCTTTCTTTCCAAGCAAAGATGCATTATTACCATTCATCCATGATATGTTGAATGTTTCATTATATTAAGTACTTCATTATTAATTTAGGCTTAATTATAGTTTATGAAGTATGGTAATGTTGTGGATTATGATAGTACAGCTGAAAGGGAGAGGTAAGTTAAGATTATAGGTAAGTCAGTGTTGTAGGAACTTTTTTTTTTTTGAGGATCCCTAAAGAGTTTTTTTTCTTTTGTCTTTTTTGAGACAAGGTCTCACTATGCAGTTCAGGCTGGCTGTAAGCTCACTTTGTAGCTCAGGCTGGTCTTGAACTCACAACAATCCTCCCGCCTCAGCCTTCCTGAGTGCTGGGATTACAGGCCTGTGCCACCACGCCCGTCTAAGATTTTCTGTAATGTTACTGTTTTCTTACTTCTATGGACTTGGAATCATCTTGTTCTGAGAAAAGCTTTAGACTGACTCTGAAGTTAGAAACCTGTCATTTTTGCAAAAGAAGTTAAGGAAATGTGAACTTGATCCTTTAGCAAGAGGTAAAAAAAAATCTAAGGAGATGGAGGATAGGAACACTAGAGAAAGTTAAGCTTACTTGGGTGAAAACCAATGAAAGACAGTGCTCCCTAGGTAGTTTTATTAAGTCACATTCTAAGGCACAATTTAGTTAGCTGTATCTCAGCTAACTAAAAATTTAAAAAAAATTTTTTAAAAAGTCATTTATTTATTTATTTGGTACAGGGCTTCACTATGCAGTTTCGACTCATAGTGATCCTCCTGTCTCAGCCACCCCAGTGCTGGTACTACAGGCGCTGCCATGTCTGGTTTTGGTGGCTAGCACGGTGTGCCCGGCGTTCCTGGGGCTGGCACCATGTGCGGTACTGGGGATTGAATGCATTTGGCCAGGCAGGTGCTTAAACTGTTGAATTATCTCCTTAGCATACTCTCCCCCCCGCCCCCCCCCAGTATTGGAGATTGAGTCCAGGGAGTACTAAGCTACATCCCCAGTTTTCATTTTGAGATGCATTCTGGTCTCAGACTTGGAATTCTGCTTTAGTCTCTGTATCAGTCAGTGTTTACTAGAAAAACAGATTTAAAAGATGCACAAATATAGAAGAGTTTGTAAGGTTGGCTGCACACAGAGTCACATGAGGAAGAATACAAAAGGTTTGTCTGCACTGGAGTTCCGAAGGATATAGTTGAAGGCCCAAAGCACATCCTGTGAATTGGTATCAGAAGGCCAAAGTCAGGAAATGTCCAAATGTTATCCTTCAGGCGAAGGTTGGCGCTCCTCTGAAGAAACACAAGCAGACTTTTGTTTCTTTTTATACTGTTCTGGTGGCAATCCTCCATAGGGTAGGTTTCCCCCACCTAAGACTGTGCTGATCCACTTTAGTTTGGATTTTTCTTACTCATATTGACACAATCAGTTAACTCTGACAGTCTCCTTAGTAACTTATTTACAAGTGGGTTGGGTGTCGTTATGCTTTCCTATGTAAAGACATTTTAAAGGATGGCCTGATGGGAGGCCTTGAGAAATGCAGAATATTAGGCCCAACCCTAGACCCATTGAATTACAATCTCCCTTAGCAAGATATTTAGAAGTAGACAGACTGTATTCATATTTCCTCAGTTGATCCAGTGATGTACTTTTTTAAAAAAAAATCAAGAGTCATAAGGAACACATTGTATTTGTGTGTTATATTTCTTTTTTTTTTTTTTTCCTTTTTTGGGTTGGCTCAGCCCTACCCTGAGTGTGGGGTGCGCGCATGTGTGTGTGTGTGTGTGTGTGTGTGTGTGTGTGTGAGAGAGAGAGAGAGTAATGCTGGTGATGAAACCTCTGTTCGCTGAACTTGCCCAAGCAGGTTGAGCAATTTCGCTGGCCCATATGTGTTGTATTTCTTTAAGTCTTAATTTTTG
>PVKA01018032.1:0-14315 GCA_004027165.1 Ctenomys sociabilis | reverse complement strand
TTCCTTTTGGTCTCAATAAGTAATTGCAATGATACCCGCTTGAGGTTTCTAGTTCATCTTTCTGTCCTTGGCATCTAGTAGAATCCCAGAATAAGGTATAGTGATGCTGAGGTTCACAAATGCTTTTTTTTACCCTCTTTTTTCTTTTTGACACAGGGTTTTTTACTATGTAGTTCAGGCTGTCTTTGAACTCACTTCGTAGTCCATGGAAGAGATTCTCTATATTCACTCTCCCAAATGCTGGGATTAACAATTCCATTCACAAACAAAGCCTTTGGCAAAATTTTGTTTCTGTTTGCAAACTCTCCATTGGGTGACAAAACACCATACCACAGCTATCTTCCTCACAGAAACACAAATGAAGCTGTCTTTCTCAAGTTTGTAAAACCAAGTTACCACTGTAGTTGGCTAGTCATTGATGAATGAATGATAACACAGATATCAAAGGAATATACCATGAATTTTGGAGTCAGTTCTTCATTGTACGCTTTAGTTAAGTCCAGATTTTTTTTCCTTGTTACAAGAAAAGTACATTCCTTTTCCTCCTGTGAGCTTTCTGGCTGTGTGAAATGTTTTTTTTTGCCTTTTTAATGTCATTGTTCTAAAGCAAAAACATCTTTTTCTCCTTTCTGTGCCTCCAGTCCAGATACTTGTTTCATATTCTTTGCTTTTTAGACTAGTGTCATTCAGTTTCTAAGGGAAACAGGGACTTCCCATGAAGCCATAATTGGTTATCTGTTATGAGAGTCTAATGCAGCTTTCTGTTAAATACTTCTATTGTTAGTTGGGCATGGTGACTCATGTCTGTAGTCCCAACACTCTGGAGGCTGAGGCAAGAGGATTGCCAGCCTGACCTACAAAGTGTGTTCAAGGCCAGCCTGAATCGCATAGTGAAATCCTGTCTCAAAAAGATGCCCCCCCCCAAAAAAAATTCCATTGTTAATGACCTCAACCATAATGGTATGGAAGCTAAGTGAGTGAACCATGTATATCTGGCCCATGTAGCAAATTGCCACATCATCCAAGAAAGCTTGTTTTTTTTTTCCTTTTAGTTCATCTCTCACTGCTTCCTAGTCTATTTTAGTCACATTGAACTTCCTTGTAAGTTGGCGTAGATATGGCTACATCTCTACCTTTTTTTCTGATAATCTCTTTGTCTAATGCCTTCCTGGAAGAACTTGTCCGTTCTTCATTGTCTTTCTCAGATTTCACCTCAAATATCAAGACAGAAAGGTTCTGTAAAGAACCTACTACCATTTCCTTTTCCTAACACTGCAGTAAGCTTGAAGGCCAGGGTCCTTTTTTTTGGGTCTTGTTCACTGCTCTCTGGAATAGTGTGTGTATACAAAGGAGTCACTCAAATATTTGCTTAAGGTGGGAGTGGCTAAATTCCTCTCTCCCACCTTTAGGTTTATGTAATTTTCTTTTGTATAGTGCAGTGATGGAAGACTTATTTAGCTGTTCCTTGTTTCCCCATTGTCTTTGCCCTCAAGAAAAATAAGAAAACAAACAAAGTAAGAGTTTTAAAAGTATTTTATTAAGATTCTTTGTTAGTGTTTTTGAGACAGGACTTACCATGTAGCCCAGGCTGGCTTTGAGCTCAGAGCCATCCTCCTTCCTCAGCTTCCTGAGTGCTGAGATTTCAGGTGTGTGCCACCATACCTGGCTATGATGATGATGATGATGATGACGACGATGACGACGACGATTTTGTTGAACTGAAGATTGAACTCATGCTCTTGCATTTGACAGGGAAACACTTACTCTACTGAGCCATCTCCCTGGCCCCCTTATTTTTAAGAGATCTGGTCAAGTGTCCTTTTTTTTCTCATCGTGAGGTAGAAGATAGGTAGAAAGGAGACAAGAAAAGTATAATTTTTAGAAAAAAAGCAGCTTTAGGGCATAATCAAAGTTATCCAAGGTTATAATGCCTCTTCACCCCTAGGCCTGTGTTCCAGGCTCTTCACTTTTAAATTCATGGTAGTCTTGAAAATGCTATTAAATCTGTAAATTGGGCATGGGTTTTCTGCTAGTACTATAAGTCTACAAATTAGGTGGACTTTTACCCTCAACAGAAGCAGCATTATTAACTGGATGCCATATCTGTAAATTTCAAAAGCGTACAAATGGCTTGCATTTTAACCCAGTTGATAAAGCTAGGTTTTGCTAATGGATAATCTGACAGGCAGTAAAAATATATTAGATCACCTATTTAGAAGACACTCCCAAGACCACATACATACTTCAACCATAGCCCGTAGTATAGCCCGTAGTATGCCTCACCCCTTAAATGCTGGTATTCTTTTAAGTTTTTAATTCTCATTAGTACACATTTGTAGTACATAATGACTACACTTATTGTGGAATTGGTACATAACACATCTCTAGACTTTTTTCCCATCCCTTCCACCCTCCCCCTTTTATTAATAGCTAGACTAATAGGCCAAAATATATGTAAAATACATAGGATAATTATACTAAATCAAGGCATACTTTTTTGTGTTTTTGAGACAAGGTCTCACTATGTAGTTTGGGATGGCATTGAACTGACTTTGTAGCCCAGGCTGGCCTCAGACTTGCAGCTATTTCCACTATGCTGGGCAAGGCACATTTTTAGATACATTGTCTGTGCTTTTTTCCCTATTGTCTTCTATTTTACACTGTATATGTATATTGGATTTGTCACATGGTTTATGTGAAGTTTAAGCTTGTGGGTCTGATTTCAGTTAACATGGTCTCAGGATGTATCCATTTTCCTTCAAATGACTGGAGATTATTTTTCTATATGGCAGAGTAGTACTCCATTTATATGAACACATTTTCTTATTTATTTATTTATTTAGTGGTTCTAGGGCTCAAACTCTGGACCTTGTGCTTGCCAGACAGGCACTTAAGCCGCTGAGCTGTATCCTTTGTCTAAGCAGTATGTATTCTTTGTCCACTCATTTGTTGGCAAACATACAATATAGTCTGCTTCTAATATTTATTATGAGCTGGGAATGATGGTATGCACCTATAATCCCAGCACTCAGGAGATTGAGGCAGGAGAATCATCATGAGTTAAAGGCTAGTTAGAGCTATATATGGGAGTTAAAGGTTAGCCTGCACTACACAGCTGAGACCCTGTCTTCAAAGAAAAAGATTTAGCTATGATGATGAATTGTGTTGCTGTAAACATGGGTAGGTGTACATCACTGTGATATATTTTTAATTAACTTTTGGGGTGGTACCAAGAAGGAGGTTCTTGGTCACTAGCCATCCCTTGCATAGCATTTACCAGGATCCATGTATTTCTAGACTTCTCCAGTTCACTCTCAGATCCAAGTCCAAATAGGGAAAAAAGCCTGTACTAAGAGGGCTCAACTTTTACCACTATGAAGAATCCTCATCTCCAAAAAGTTTGGACATGATCCTGTGTATTTAGTGAGGACCAGCAATCTATATAGAAAATTATGAACTGTATAGAGCAGTCCTCAGTGAATACTTACAATGAGTGTCCCATGAACCTGTTCTTTCCCCTCATCCAAATTTAGCAGGTTTGGCTTGGCAAGGCAGGGCACGTGGTATAAGCCATAAGGGGCTCAGAATCCCTTTCTAGAACTTTTTGTGGCAAAAAGAGATGTCAGAGAGCTCATGGAAAGTCTGCTTTTTCTTGCTTTCTTCCTTGAATCTTGAAGTCAGTCGCACTGTTCTCTCAACTGCTCTTGCTTCCATCCACCAAAGAGACTCCAGAAGCAGTATGTTGAAAAATACAGTGTGGGCTGTGCTTCCTAGCTTTTGGACAAAATTTGTCAACCTGTCAGAAATCCAGTTTCTACACCTAAAAAAAGGAGTAGTTTACTACCAATGTGATAGAATAGGTGTGAGAACAAGCTGAAGCAGGGCATGCACAATGGCTGCATAGTCAGCCCTCAACTTGAGTTACCTTTCTTTTGCCCCCCCCCCCCTTTTTTTTGTGGCAGACACAGGACCTTGTGCTTGCCAGGCAGGAGCTTATGCCCCTGAGCTGTCTCCCCAGTCCTCCTTTGCCTTCTAGAAAGTGACAGTGTTTATGTTGAAGTGGAAAGAAGACAATCATAAAACACTTAGTAAACCTCATCCATGCAGTACAGTGCATTGCATTGATTAGTAAGAAATCTGGAGGATAGAGTAGATGAAGTCACTGGGGTGTATTGAAGGTGGAAAGAGACATGTTTATGTATGGTTGTGTGTATGCACATGTGTATGTATGCATGTGCGTGTGTTTTCAGACAGGATCTCTCTGTGTAGTTCGGGCTGGGTTTTAACTCACTATGTAGCCTAGGCTGGCCACAGGTGATCCTCCTGTCTCCTCTTTCCTAGTGTTGGGATTTACACTCCCAGCTGTGCTTGTTTTCTTCAGTTTTTTTTTTTTTTTTTTTGTCTTTTTGAGACAGGGTCTCACTATGCAGCTCAGGCTGGCCTTAAGCTCACTTTTTGGTGATTTGCTGCATTCTGTTTACCAGTATCTCATTGAGGAGTTTTTTTTTTTTTTTTTTTTGCGGTTCTGGGGATTGATCTCAGGTCCCTGTGCTTGCCAGGCAAGCGTTTATTTTACTGAGCTATCTCCTGGGGCCCTCATTGAGGAGTTTCACATTTATGTTTATTAAAGAGATTGGTCTATAGTTCTCTGTTTTGGTTGAGTGCTTTTCTGGTTTTGAAATCAGCATAATGTTTGCTTCCAGAAATGTGTTTGGGAGTACTGTTTCAATTTTTTTTTTTTTTTTTTTTTTTACTGAACTGGAGATTGAATTTAGGCCCTTGAGCTTGCCAGGGAAGCGCTTATTCTACTGAGCCATCTCCCCAGTTTACTGCTTCACTTTTTATTTTGTTAGTTTGTGGAGTATTTCAGATCTTCTATAAAGTTCTTGTGAAATTTGGCAATGAATCTGTCTCGATCTGTTTTTTTTTTTTTTTTTTTGAGTTGACATTTTTTCTTCAATTTTATTGATATTGGGGTATTTAGGATTTTTATAATGTCTTAATACAGCTTTAGTAGTTTTTAAGTATCTAGGAAGCTATCCATTTCTTCTGAGTTTTCCATTTTATTAGGATACAGAGTCTCAAAATAGTTACCAGTGGTCTGGATTTTGGCACAATCTGTTATGATTTTGTCTTTTTCATTTCTAATTGCATGACTTTGCATCTAATTTTGGTTGCACAGCTAAAGATTTGTCTCTTTTATTGGCTCTTCCCGAACAGACTCTTTGATTCAGTATTTGGGCTTTTCTTTCTTTTTTTTGGTGGGGAGTCTCAGTTTGAAGAGTTTCTGCTTTGATCTTTATAATTTTCTTCCTTGTACTAGTTTTAGATTTGGATTGGTCTTGTTTTTTATAGGACTTGAGGTACATCATTAGGTTATATATTTGAGCTTACTCTTTTTCTGATGTGGAAATTTACCACTATATTCACTTCTTTCTTAGAACTATTTTCTTTGTTTCTGTAGGTTCCAGTATATCATACTGGAATTATCATTTGATTGTAGGAACTGTGTAATTTGTTCCTTGATTTCATCTGTGGCCTATTGATTATTCACGAGGATTTTTTTTTTTTGTCTTTTTGAGACTGGGTCTCACTATGCAGTTCAGGCTGGCCTTAAGCACTTTGTAGCTCAGGCTGGTCTCGAACTCACAACAATCCTGCTGTCTGAGCCTCCCCAGTGCTGGGATTACAGGCATGCGCCACCACGCCCGGCTCACGAGGATATTTTTAAATTTCCATGTGTTTGCATAATTTCTGTGGTTTCTTTTGCCATTGATTTGTATTTTCTTTGCACTATGTTCTGATAATATGTGTGGTATAAGTTCAGTTCTTTTGCTTTTACTTAACTATTCTTTATGGGCTATTGTATGATCTATTTTTGAGAAAGTCCCATGTGCTGATGGGAAGAATATTTTGTTGTTGGATGGAACACTGTAGCTAATCTATTGAAGTCTTTGTGTTTGGAGGGTTGGTTCAATTCTTAATATTCTTCGTTGTTTTTTTTTTTGTCTAGTTGATGTTTGTGATACATCGTAATTGTGTTGGTGTTCATCTGGTTTTTCATGTCCATTTGTGTTTATGAAGTTAGACGTGTGGATATTTGGTGCATATGTTTATAATTGTATCTTGTTGAATTGTTCCCTTAACTGATATGTGGTAATTTCTGTTGTGTCTTCTCTTCAGTCTTGGCTTAAAAATAGGATAGCTACTCTTTTTCTAGAGTTCTATTGCATAAACTATTTTATTTTTTTAATTTGTGAATTTTTTGAATTAGATATTATTCATGCACTGTATATCAATTTGTTTCTTCATCTCTGTGTCTTGATTTGGGATAGGTAAAACTCATTCCTACTGTGTTTATTTTGCTGTTGCTCATTTTTTATTTTTTTCTCTCTTTTGCTTAGCTGTTCATCCTGCCTGATGTTTTCATTATTTTTGACTTACTGGTGTTGTTAATTTCATTGTCTCGGGCTGGGGAGATAGCTCAGGCAAGTGCAAGGTCCTGAGTTTGATCCCTGGTACCAAAAAAAAAAAGTGTCTTTCCAGGACATGCTTGAGAATTTTTTGTAATGCTGGTTTGGTAATCATGAATTTCTTAAGGTACTTTCTGTTATGGAAATACATTATTTCATTGTCAGTTTTGTTATTTATCTTTTTTTTTTTTTGGTGCTAGAAATCAGACCCAGGACCTTGTGTTTGCCACACAGATGCTTTGCCTATGAGCTATATTCAGCAGTCTTCAATGTCAATTTTGAAGGAGTTTTGCAGAACACATAGGTGCTGGAAGTTGTTCTTTAGGGCTTGAAACTTAACTTCTAAATTTGTTTGCCTTTAAGGTTTGTGCAGAGAAGCCCTCTATGATTCATTCTCTTAGTCTTATTTTTAAATTTTGAGACAGGCTCTTACTATATAGTTTAGGGTGGCCTTGATCTCACTATGTAGCCTGACTGGCCTCAAAACTTGTGGTGAATCTTTAGCCTCCTAAATGTAATAGTACTCAGAACTGAACCCAAGAATCTGTGTTAAGCTGTTGTCTTACTCACTCTTCTCTCATTGCTGGGACCAATACCTGACACTCAAAATGAGGGAAGAAAAGATTTAGTTAGTTCACACTGGAGGTTTCAAGACACCCCCTCAGCCCTGCAGGGTCTGGGGTGTCGCCATGTCCATGATGACCCTCTCCATATCTCCAAGAGATGCCACCAGACCTTAATGGTTCTCACCTATGTGGCCCCACCCCTTGAGCTCCACCCTGGTCCTGGCCCCATCTGTTAAGCTACTCCCTGCACCTCCAGTAGCTCCTGCCCTATGACCTACATGACGCTTTGGGGGTACAACTAGACACAAACCATAACAGCTATATTCCAACTCCTTTAAAAAAAAAAAAAAAAGGTAATATGGGGAAGCTGAGGCAGGAGGTTTACAATTTCTGGTCAGCCCAGGCAACTTGGTGAGACCCTGTCTCAAAATAAAGAATAGCTGAGTGCACAGCTCGGTGGCTTTGGACTCAATCTCCAATTATGCCAAAAAAGGAAAAAGTTATTTGGAGGTGGTTTAACTGAATTGTCCAGGCTGGCCTCAGACTTCTGACCTTCTTGCTTTAGCCTCGTGTGAGTAGCTGGAAGTGCAGATGTGTGCTACGCAGCTGAGTAAGTCTGTGTGTGTGTGTGTGTGTGTGTGTGTGTGTGTGTGTGTGTGTGTGTGTAAAACCGGGGATTGAACTCAGGCCCTTGTGCTTGCCACAGAAACGTTTATTCCACTGAACCATCTCCCTGGCCCCCTGAGCAAGTCTTAATTATAAGGATTAACATGTTTTTTGGACAGTTACCAGATTTGAGGGTTGAAGTGCCAACTGTCACCTTTAAACTCTGCTTTATGCAGATACATCCTGGCATATCTGTGATAGTACTGAGTAATCCATAATCCCAGATCATGTGCAGTGTGACAGTTAATACTGCTTTGGGTATGTATAATTTTAAATTTCCTTATTTGCATTTAAACAAACCATTCTGAGATTTCATTAATATAACCTTGTTATTAAAAAACTGATTTTGAGTAGTATGGTAAGGTAAACTAAAAGCTTTGGAGCAGATTAATTTTAAGAGTGATGTGGCCATTTGAAAAAGTATGTAGCTCTTTGTACAAATGAGGCAGTTTGCCAGTGTCAGCTTCCTTGGTTCTGATGGGATTATGCTTTTATTTTCTTATTGTTGTTTTTGTTTCACTTTGTCATACAGATTGCTAGCAAAAGTACTGCATTTTTGTTCTTTTCAAAATTTATAGTGATGTTTTGCTTTATCACCAGGATTTCCATTTATAAGATAATGAAGACCGAATAACTACAGTTTAACTTTTTATTTAGTTCCACTAAGCATAATCCTTCCTGAAAAAACTTAAGGTTGCTGTAATTCATTAAGGTTGGCTAGCTCTAGTAGGTTTTGTAATAGATCTTGCAAAGGAATGCTCTGTAAGTTAAATTGGAAAGCTAGAAACTGCCAACAGTTTTGTAAGTTATTTGTTCAGCTACTCTAAACAACATCATTAATTGTAGAGAACCAAAAGATATGACTAAGATTAAGGAAGAAGCGTTTTGTTGGTAGGCTTATAAATATTTTTGAATCAGATTACATAAATTCAGTTCAGCTTATCCAGTGTCTGCTCTGCATAAAGTACCTTGCCAGCAATTTAAGGGATATAAGGAAGCATAAACATAGTTATTCTTTTCTTTCTATTTTTTTGAGACAGTTTCTCAGGTTGACCTCCAACTCACTGTAGCCCAGGCTGGCCTTGAACCCATAGTGATATTCCTGCCTCATCCTCCGGGGAGTATGGGTATTACAGGCATGTACCACCATGCCCAGGTGTAGTTGTCATTCTTAAAATACACCTAGGAAAACCACGTGCTAAGTCTGAGAAAATTAATCAAGTTTAATAAAACAATTCAAAGGCTGATAAGAGGTAAATGAAAGGATCATTGGAAATTTCAGAGCTGGAAGGATGTAGAATTGATAATTTAACTTTTTTTTTGGCCGGCGCAGCCTGCCCTGAAGGTTTGGTGATAGAGAGCCAGCTGCCTAAGCTGGCACTTTAAGATCACTGAGTTATCTGGCTGATCCAAACTTCTGTTGGATAGATGAGAAAACTGAGATCTTGAGAGGTGAAGACAGCTGCCTAAGGTCAGGAGAAAATAACTTAGTGACAAACTTACTGGAAGCTGGTGCTTTCTAGTAGAATACATTCTCTTTAGATTTTTAAGCTTTCTGTTTGAGTCTTTGAAATCCTTTTAGAGTTGGGAGGCATTACTTCATAGTGTAGTTCAATAATGGTCAATGTCTGTCTTGGCAAAGGCTTCTGATTACAGGTGCTGGCTGGGGATGTAGCTCAGTAGAATAAGCACTTGCCTGGCAAGTGCAGGGTCCTGAGTTCAATCCCTGGTACTGAAAAATAAATAAATAAATAAAGTCAGAGAGGCTGGTGATAGAGCTTGGGCTCCCTGGGTTCATCTGATTAAAGGTGCTGTACAAGGCAGTCATGTTTCCATCATACTTAATGAAAGTCTTGAAAACACCTGAATAAGTTCTCAATTTTCAAATGTTAGTATATTTTAAGTTTCTCAGTGTTAGGCCTGTAGTACTGGTACTCTGGAGGGTAAGGTAGGAGCTCACTGTGGGTTTAAGACCAGCTGGGGCTGCGTACAGAGTTTAAGGACATCCTGGACTGCCTAGTCAGACCTGCCTCAAAAAAAACAAAAACAAAAACAAATTAAAAACAAATATTAACTAAATGTCCATTTGCAGCTATCTTCGCTTGTTACTCCTTGACTTCTTTCCTCTATAATCTTGAAAGACTTTGTGTTATTTCTGTTGAAGCAGTGTCTGTGAAATGTTAGGAAATGGTGTGGGGGGAGACAAGTAATTTCTTCTGAAATGTCTTTTTTTTTTTTTTTTTTTGTCTTTTTGAGACAGGGTCTCACTATGCAGTTCAGGCTGGCCTTAAGCTCACTTTTTAGCTCAGGCTGGTCTCGAACTCACAACAATTCTCCTGCCTCAGCCTCCCGAGTGCTGGGATTACAGGCACGCACCACCACGCCCAGCTCCTGAAATGTCTTAACTGTGTTATTGGATGATATTTGTTTTAGCTGTAGGGCAGCCTTTCAGGAATCTGGAACATTCTAACCCTTATTAAAGTGTACTGACTTTGGTTGATCAGTATAGTAGACAAGTAGATTTTAAAGACCAAAGTATAGGTCTGACCTAAGTACCAGTGAGTATAGAGTGCAAATTTGCCCAACTGCAGCAAAAAAAAAAAAAAAAAAAAAAAAAAAAAAAAAAAAAAAAAAAAAAAAAAAAAAAAAAATCCCCAGAAACTGCATCGTGCGTGTATCAGGTACCTAGATTGTAAAGTTACTATTTTCTGCTTTTTTCATAAATCCAGCTGGAGTTACAATAATGTTTTAAGTATTCAGTCTTTCAGTAAATTTAAGCCTTGATTCTTGCCTCTGATGGTTCCTAAAGAGTAGTTTTTCTAAGTACAATATTCTTTCTATTTTTATGAGGTTTTTTTTTTTTTTTTTTGTGGTACCAGGGATTGAACTCAGGAACCTGCGCTTGCCAGGCAAACGCTTATTCTACTGAGCTATCTCCCTGGCCCCTTCTATATTTATGGGTTGGTTTTCTATTGTTTGGAAGTTTTCTTTTTCTTATATCATATTAGCATACACTTACACATTACTCAGCGAATTGTAGGGTTTTTTTTTTTTTTTTTTTTTGTATTTTTAGAGAAGAGTCTACAGTGTGTTCAAGGTCTCACCACTAGATTGGACTCATAGTGATCTGCCTGTTTACAGCCTATCAAGAGCTGAGATTAGAGGTGCGTACCACCACACCCAGTCTCAATAGCTGTTTTAGCATGCCCTGGTGGTTGGGCTGGCATGGCCTGCCTGGGGATTGATCTCCTGGCCCCTGTGCCTGCTTGGAGGTGCTTTTAATCCACTGAGTTATTTGGTCGGCCCTCAGTGAATCATAGTCTTAATTTGTACAAAGTCTACTAAAGAAGTTACTGGTAGTTAGTTTTATAAAGAAACAAGTTCAGAGTAGCGAAGATGATCAAGTGCCATGGTTTTTTATTCTGTTGAAATCCCTCCATCTTGTAAAATACTCTACTTTCTAATTATAAAATAATCTCTAAATATTTCTGTAATTATTTAATATCAGAAAGTGTAGTTGAGAAAGTAGGTACTAAGATGAGTGCTGTACTCCTAGGTATAGGAGGCTAAAATGAATTCAGGGCCAGCCTGGGTTATGTAGTAAAACCACATGGGACAACAACAAAAAGCTGGGTATGGTGGTACATGACTTAATCCTAGCACTGTGGAGGACTGAGGCAGAAAGATAAAGTTTGAGCTCAACGTAGGCAACAGAGACCTCAAAAAAAAAAGAAAGAAAAAAGTTGGATGTAGCTCAGTATAAAGATCCTGGGTTCAGTACTTAATAAGATGCAGGCTGTCCCCTCCCCTCAAGAAGATCAGATCCATAAGAAAAAAATAACCTATTGCTAGGGAAAGCGCTCTACAGTTTGAGCTAAACCCACAGCCCCAGTCTGCTATAATTTGTGAAACTACAGTTAGTAAAACAATTTTTTAAACTTTCATTTACTTTTAGAAAAAATGGAAACTTAAGTTCAAGAACAACAAGAATAACTCATTCATAATGGATTATTATCAATATTTAAAGATAATATCTGAATTAATGTTTTGGTGTATGCATTCAGGTCTGTTTTCCTTACAGTTATACTACAGATAGCTTTGAAATCACTTTACTATACTTCGCATTGTATATTGTGAACGTTTCCCCATTTAAAGAAGTGTGTATTTTCAGATCCTCAAAAGAAGTTAAGAGATGGTGGGAATGTTCACCCATATTCAACAGACATAGGTAGCTTTTCATCATTGTTTTTCTTTTGTAATTTTTTTGTCTTTTTGAGACAGGGTCTCACTATGCAGTTCAGGCTGGCCTTAAGCTCACTTTGTAGCTCAGGCTGATCTTTAACTCACAACAA
The DNA here is from genome assembly GCA_004027165.1 of Ctenomys sociabilis. Classification (NCBI taxonomy): domain Eukaryota; kingdom Metazoa; phylum Chordata; class Mammalia; order Rodentia; family Ctenomyidae; genus Ctenomys; species Ctenomys sociabilis. The sequence goes on along the minus strand of PVKA01018032.1, from coordinate 2,258 downwards.
TCCTTCTGCCTCAGCCTCCTGAGTGCTGGGATTACAGGCCTGCGCCACCATGCCCAGCTCTAATTTTTTTTCTTTTGAAGTAGGATTTTTCTGTATTACCCAAACACTTTTGGACTTTTAGGCTTCTTATCCTGCTTCAGCCTCTGGAATACCTAGGGCTATAAGTGTACTTGCCACCTTTCCTGGCTTTAATAATCTTTGACCTCTATGTATACAGTTTCACTAAACATAGGTTGCAGACATTTTGACATTTCACTCCTAAATATTTTAACATGTATCTCTTAATAATCTTAAAAACTTTTTTTTCATTAGTGTATGTTTATATTGTATAATGATTACATTTCTTGTAGGGATTAGGTACATAGGCATCTCATAACATTTCAGTGTTTTTTTCTTTTTTTTTTGTGCTAGAAATCAAACTCAGGGCCTGGTGCTTGCCAGGCAGGCGTTGTGCCACTGAGCTACATCCCTGGCCCCTCAGTGTCTTTTGCACTCCCCTCCCCATCTCTTGATCAAGCCCTTCTCAGATGAGAAAGCTCTATTTCCCTGTTACCTATATTTTATGTATTTAGTTTTTAGACAGAATTTTGTTCTGTAGTTCAGGATGGCCTTGAACTGTGAGGCCCAGGTTGGCCTCACGTTTGTGGCAATCCTCTTGCTTCAGTCTCCTGAATGCTGGGATTATAGGTGTATGTCCCCATGCCTAGCTATTTATTTATTTATTTTTTGGGGCTGGCTCAGCCTGCCCTCCAGCATGGTTGGCAAGGCATGTCTTGCCAGGGATTGAACTGCAGTCCCTGAGCTTTACCTGTGTTGCCCAAGCAGGTGCTTTAGACTGATGAATCTAAATATTTGTCAGCCTATAATTTTTATTTTTTTGAGACAGGGTTTTGTTATGTAGTTGCACTAAATACAGGTCACAGACATTTTGACATTTCACCCCTAAATATTTTAACATGCATCTTCTAACGACAGTCATTTTTCTTGAAAACTTTTTCTAGTACATGTTTACATTATATAATGATTACATTTCTTGAAGGGATTAGGTATATATGTGTCTCATAACATCTCAGACTAACCTTGAACTTTGTGTAGTCCTCTTGCCTCAACTTCTCTAGTGTTGGGATTACAGATGTGTATCACCATATTTGGTCTGTCCATTTTTTATTTTGCTCTTTGTGCATTTTTTATTTTTTACTCTTATTTTGCAATTTTTAAGCTCTGTGTCTGATTTATTTCACCTAATGTGGTCTCCAGGTGTTTTATATTTACAAATGTCTCAAGTTTGTCCTGTTTTATAGCAGAGTAGTAGTCTGTTGTATGCAAGTGCCATGTTTTCTTATTCATTCATCTGTCGATGGACTGCTTCCAGGATTTAGCTATTATGAATTATGTTGCTATAAACATGGGTATGCATGTGCTGCTGTCTTCAGCTGTTTGGGGAGGATACCTAGAAGGAGAATAGTTGGGTCAAATCGAATTCCTATTTTTTTCTAGTTTATGAAGAATTTCCAAGCTGATTTCCATAGAGATGGTCCCAGTGACAATGTAGAAGGATTCCTTTGTTCATGCATCCCTGCCAGCATTTGTTGTTGTTTGGTTTCTTGAATGTATAAAGAACTAAAAAAATTAGACACCTCCCATTAAGTGACAATTTAAAAAAAATGGGCAACTGAAATGAATAGATACTTCTCAGAGGTACAAATAGCACTAAATACATAAAAAATATTAGTCATTGCTGGCCATTATAGAAATCCAAATTAAGACAACACTAAAATTTATTTCATGTTTGTCTTAGTTACTTTTCTCTTGTTGCTGAGACAAAATACCTAACATCCAAAAGGTAAAAGGAGAAAGATTTAGTTAGTTTAGTTTGTGGAAGTTTCAGTCGTAATCAGCTGGCTCCAAGCCATTGCCCATCCCAAGATGGGTCCTCTACATCCTAAGGTGTAAGCTTCTAAACTTAAGATGACTCAGTGAAAATGGACACAATCAACCATTTCAATATCCTAGGGCATAAACAGCCACCTCAAGGCATGTCCTCTACACCCTGAGCTATACAACTGCTAAATCATTTAGTCAAGCTTTTTAAACTTCTCAAGTTGATGTATTGTATCACCCGTTACAGTCTTCATTATTACTTTCAAGTAGCTGTCAAACCTCTTGCCAGGTTTTATTTGTGTTAATAAAGGAGAACATATATCACATATTTTTTTTTTTTTTTTTTTTTTTTTTTTTTTTTTTTTTTTTTTTTTTTT
>PVKA01018031.1:0-44660 GCA_004027165.1 Ctenomys sociabilis | reverse complement strand
AAGCAAAAAGAATATGCTGCAACCACATATGCACTTGGGTTAGCTGCTATTAAATCCCACTCATTCCTCAGGCCAAAGCAGCTTCATTATGTTCCGTTACTGAGTCCTAAGATTTTCTTCTTAGCTACCATCCCAGGCTGTGGGGTTGGGCAGAGTAAGAATGAAAGTAGTCAGCTCTTTCACGGTGCTGGGCCCTCAATGAAGGCCTTTGCATAACACTCTAATTTCCACTTTATTTTTATTTTTTTGTGGTACTGGGAACTGAACTCAGGACCTTGTGCTTGGCAAGCAAGCACTTGTTCTACTGAGCTATCTCTCCGGGGCCCTAATTTCTACTTTTAAAGAGAATGCTTTGGGCCCACTGAAAGTCAATCCATTCAGGTCCTCAGGTCAAGTCAGAGTTCTATCTAGCTTCTGCCTGAGGTTGGAGGTGGACTCCAGGGGTCATCAAGAGACCGTACAACAAAAGAAGAAAGAGAAAGGCTAGACATTGGCCAATGTGAAGAAAAAGAAAGATGGGAGATTTGATAATCCCTGGGGGAGCTATCTGGTCACAACCCAGTTTTGGCAAATTCTCTCCTGCATTCAGAGAGAGTCTGGTTTGAAAACAACCTGCTTTTCTCTTCATCATGGTTACCCAGGCGCCAGGCTAAGGCTGCACGTGGAGCCCTCTCCGTTGCTGCCCCCTGCTGTCCGGGAGGGCAGACGCGATGCCACTGTGGTCCCCGGTCCTGGCCCCAGGGCTGCCACCTCTTTCCGTTAGAGGCCAGAAAAGCTGAGACTCCAGCACCCTGAACTTGGGGCGAGGGTCCTGGAGTCCGCGCGTCGGGCTGGAACCCGCGTCTCCCGGGCCGGCGCCCCCCGCCCTTCCGCCCGTCCCCTCCCTCTGCACAGACGCTCGGGCTGGGCGCGCGCTGCCGGGCCGCGGCAGGTTTCTGACACTTGCTTCCCTCCTGCTTAGAAATGGAAACCGTCCTTCCGGCAACGTGGCAGGAAAGCAAAGTTCCAGGGCGGCCGGGCCAAGAACATTTCCGCGGGAGCAGGTGGGAGGCCGCGGTCTGGCGGGCTGCGCAGGGCGGCGGGCGGGCGGGGCGCAGGGCAGCCGGGCCGGCAGCCCTCTTACCTGCTGTTGAATTTTTCAGGGTGTTTCTCTCGCATCATGTGGAATCTGTGTGCAATGGAAGCGTCCTGAAAGCGGAAAAGAAGGCAAGACGCTGGTTAGCGGCGAGGGCCCCGCCGTGTGCGGGGTGGGGGGCCGAGGCTCCCAGCCCTCTTCCAGAGGAGGCGCCTTGGAGCCTAGCTGGCTGTCCCCAGAGCCCTTGCCCCTCTAGCCAGGCCCAAGAAGGAGCAGGCAGGCAGTTTAGGGGTGAGAGAGAGGGACAGCCACTGTCCTGTGAGGGTCTTCCAAGTGGCAGACTGCGGAAGCCACAAGTGGCGCTGGCCGAGTCCTTGGAAGGGCCTTGTCTGTCATATTAAGTGGGGTTTTTTTTTTAAAGATACTTTTTTATTTTGAAATATTTTAATTCACAAGAAGTGCAAAAATAATACCGAGTTCCTAGTTCCTTTTAACCTGGATTCCACCAAAGTTAGTGTCTTACATAACTCCAGCACTTTGTTGAAACCAGAAAGCTGACACTGGGTATGCTATTGTATGTTAGCTCTTAACCATCCATATTAGTAGAAATAAGGAGCTGCGCCGGGCTACCTAGCCTAGCAGCTCACAAACACGCTGAGCTTCTAGTTTCTGCTTCCTGATGGTCCCACCCAAATCTTGCAAGGTCAGAGAGAGCTTCCAACTGCAGCCTGTGGGCTCCTGTTGCTTTCCTATTTCTACATACTTTGGCTGCACTACTGGCCACCTGCACCCCAGAAAAGTCACGGTGACATGGGAAGGGCCCCATGATGCCAAATCTCGGGCGCTCCATCCTCTGGTACAAACTTCTGAGCCCTGTGCCCTGTCTATAGCCCACACTGCTGCCATGGTTCCCCTCCTGAGCTCTCGTGGCTCTTGCCAGCACCTAGATGTTGGCATGACCACAGCCAACGATAGCTCTAGAACCAAATCCGAAATTCAACCCCGAAGCTAAACTCAACTCTTCTTCCAAGGTGCCTTCCACCCTAGTCAATGGTTTCTTTTCTCCAGCAACAGCACATGTGCTGGTCCTTTGCAGGGGACTGAATCTAGGTCTTTGCACTTGCCAGGCAGGTGTTTAGATCATTGAGCTATCTCCCCAGCCTACCCCCCATATTCCATTTCTTATAAGGCAACTCTACAAAGGAACATTTCTCAATGCTGATATTTACTTTGCTTTCAACACCAAGAGGCATAGGTTAGGGAAGAAGCAAGGTTGAGCATGTGTTGTGTGTGTTCAACTGCATTTGGGAAAGGATGACTCCAGCAGCAGCCCTCACTTGGAGGTAAGAAGGGCAAGTCAAGAGGATGTTGGGATTACAATCAGCTTTGTGACAGACAAACATTCCTTGCTAAAGTGACATCTGGAGAGTTTAGCAATTAACCTTTTGTTATTGGTTTATTTTTTAATTTAAGACACATCATGAGTTGATGAGGTGGGGTGAGGCACCCCTGTGGACATTGGTGGGATGTACACCCCCCCCAGGATGCCCCTCACTCCCCCAGAGGGTGCCCACTTCCCCTGCCCTGGGTGCACATGCTCAGTAAGATGCGTGTGACATCTGTCAAATGCTTCTCTGGTATTCAAGGAAACATTCCATCTCTTTGTGTTCCTTTGAAGCCCTAATTTTCTTCTGTCAGGGAAAGAAAGAAAAGAAGAAAGTGATCCTACAAAGCCTGGCACAGTCTGTACTTCACTGCTCCTGCCCCTGCTCAGCATGACTGGCTCCTGGTTTTCAGGTCTGTGGGAGATCTTACAGGTCCCTCCCTCCACACAGCTTGGATTGTCCTTGGTTGTTCCATAACTGGTTTTGCAGGGCTTCTTTCCCCAAGACTAGCCTTTACAGTATTATTAGTTTAGCATGTGGTTCTTATTATGACAGTGTAATCCCTTGGCAAATACACAAAGGAGAGACAGAGACAGAGATGACAGACTGACAGACAGACACATACACACAGACAAGAGAGAGACAGAGATGACAGAGACAGATGAGAGAGAGAGAGAGAGAGACAGACAGACAGACAGACAGAGACAGAGAGTAGCTTCTTTGCAGTTAAATTCTGAAAAGGCAATGATGGTAACGACTCTGGTTGTATTTTTCTTTTTCTACCTGGGGATTAAAAATAGAGTCAAGATTCATCCTCTTGAGCATCTCTGTGTCCAGCACTGACTTGGGCATATTTACAATTCACTGTGATTTCATTTGAATTTTGGGAAACAACGGCAGTGGTCCAAATCCTGTCTTAGTGATGATTACAGCTAAATGACACTTCCTTTTGGAAGGGGCAGGGTGAAGAGAACTGCAAGCCCACGAAAGTAGTGATGGTATTGCAGATGGCCTTGCTATCTGGAGCATTTTCTCTGCTGTGTGGGGAGAAGAGATAAAGAGAGGTATGGCTATAGAGCTAGACCAAAATGCTAAGCAATAGTTGGACAAAGAATTTAGGGCCTTTTCCAAGTTGTTATTTAGACCCTGAGATATTGGAATATCTAGGCCAGGGCTGTCCAGTAGAAATATAATATACATCATATATGTAACTTAAAATTTTCTAGTAACCAAAAAAAAGTAGGCAAATGAAATTAATTCTAATACTCTATATTGATGACATGCTGCAAATGTTATCATTTCGAAGTATAATCAATATGAAAATCATGGGGATATTTTAAAATCTTTTCTTCACATCACATTTTTGGCATTTGGTGTATATGTATGCTTATTGTATACTTCATTTTATTTATTTATTTTATTTGTTTGTTTATTGTGGTATCGAACTCAGGACCTTGTGCTTGCCAGGCTGGTAAGCACTTATTCCACTGAGCTATCTCCCTGCCCCAGTACACTTCACTGAGACAAGGTCATTTTAAGGGCATTACAGCTATGTGTGGCTCATGGCTACATATTAGACAAATGCAGGGCTAGGTCATTTTATCTGTTTATGGAAATAATAAGAAGAGAGGCAATGGGATAGGTTACTTGTAATCTGGAGTATTCCACAAATCATTGGCACTGGGGGAACTGGAAAAGAATGTAAACCCTTTGTGCAAGGTGTTCCTTGGTGAGCCCCCTGTTGCAGGGCCTTCACATGTGACAGGTAAGAGCTTGATGTGAACGGAATCGGAACATTTGCAGGGAAAGGATGTCTTGTCGACAAGTTCCCTATTGGGTATGCGGCTTGTCATTGTGGGAAACCCAGCCTGCGAACCCTGATAACCACCACTAAGGTGGCCAGTGGTGCCCAGGTCAGGCATTCCATGACTGTGACCTCTCCACACCCCTAGGCTCAGTAGCATCGGGAAGAGATTTCACTGAATCAAAGGGCTGAGCTCTTCACCCCTTCTGCCAAGGCTTAGTGAAAGCGGAGCCTGTGAGAAGGTCAGCGTTACACATTCTCCAGGAATTATTTTGTAGTCCCAAGCTTCCTGTCACTGATACCTGGCCAGCGTGACATTTCTGCTAATTCAAAAATAGAGAGCAGGGAGGAGGAAGCCAGAGAAGTCAGAGGAAGTGATGTCCTGGACACGACTATACTTCGCATCTTGTGCCAGCGCGCAGTCTGGCTGGAAGGCGAGATAAGGTCCGCTCTAGTCTTCATGGGGAAAGCTGCAAGGGCGGGGGCTGGCGGCAGTGCAGCCGTCGCCTCTCTGTGGCTGGGCCGGGAAGCTCTGTCTTGCTTCCTCCTCTACTGAGTGGGCTCTGTTGGTCCTGGAAGGACCAAGTCCCTGAATCAGGGCAAATCTCCGTCCACAGAACCCAGAGGCTCCCCACCAGGGGCCAATGTCATCATCTTTATAAATGCAAAGCAGCAGCCATTGTATCAATAAGACCTTCAGAAGAGGCCCAGACGGCTGGGATCTCTTTGCCAAGGACTCTGACTCTATTTAATCACAATAAGGAAGGAGACTAGGTTGGTTTACATACCTACTTCTCATACAGAGTTGGGAAGTCATAGGGAGCAAGACCTTCTGCAAATGTCAGCCCCACACTCTGTCAGGGGTGCGTTTTGGTTACTTATTTTATCAAGCTTTTCTCCTTCCAGTTTTTAAAGAGTGAACACACAAACCCTGCCGATACATTATTGCGAGAAGGCTGTGGGTGTACAATGAGATAAAATCACAGTCCTGGTTCCTCAGCCCTTTCCACAACAATATTAAACATGCATATGCTAAAGGTAGATGGAAAAAAATCGTGAGGCAGATATTGTGAAGTTCTTCGTGATTTGAAAGATAAGTAGATTGGAATATTATTATTATTATTTTTTGAAACAGGGTCTCATTGCGTAATTCAGACTGGCCTTGAACTCACTATGCAGCCCAGGCTGGTCTCAAACTCATGATCATCTTCTTGCTTCAGCCTCCTAAGTGCTGGAATTATAGGCGTGCACCATCACACCTGGCTTAGATTGGAATGTTATAAGTCAGCCCAGTGCAGATAAATATTTGGACCACTGAAGCTAATGGAGATTCTGTTTCTATGTGTTTTGCTGGGGAGAGCTCCTTCCCTCCATTCCTTTCTCCCCCCTACATTCTTTTCTTTCTTCCACCTGCAAGAACAAATCAGAACCGTGGTTACTGGCCCAGAAATCAAGGCTCTTGGGGTTAGGGTCTGGATATCTTGCTGAGAGATGGCTGTCCCTTGCTTCTTTGGTGTGGACATCCATTTAGTCATTAAACAGTGAGACTGCTGCCTTCCTTGGGCACAGTGCAGAGGGACAGGGAAGTGTGGGGTCAGCTGCTTCTGTCAGCTACAGCTGAGTGTGTTAGGCAGGGTAGGTTAGGGCTGAAGCCGTCCGCCGTTGGAAGGGCTGCCTGGCTCTCCCTTCCTTTCCATCTTTCCTCTGCTTGGGAAGAGCCCCTGTCTTTAAACATTCCTCTCTGCTCTAATGGCTTTTCTTTGCCTTGAACACTTCAGGACCCTCTGCATCAGAATAGTCCCAGAGGCTGGTTAAAGATGCACATCCCCAGGCCCTGCCAATTGGCTGAGCCAGAGAGAAGCAATACAGTGGTGGTGGGGTGGAATGTGCATTTCTGAGAAGGGGCCTGGGAAGGGCCACTGGATGGTCGGTTTTGAGACTTGCCTACGCCTGTTGCTTTTGGCAATGTGAAGACAGAGGCCACTGGCCTGAGAGCTCCACCGTGATGATTCAGGCCCACCGCTTACCAGCATGGGGCTGTTTGCAGCCCACCAAGCTATAGTTCCTTCTTACAGTGCACAAACCCATGATTCATCTGCCCACAGGGAGACTGGGCCTGATGTGCTGTGGGTACGGGGTCCACGTGAACACCCTGGTTACTCCAGGAAAAACACGGGGTTGCTAGAGCCAATGATGGGCAGCCCCTGCTTTAGCCCCCCCCCTGCCCCCCCAGTGCCAGGCTGCAGGGCTCCTTCTTGGGGAAGTGGAGGTCTAGACAGATGGTCTGAAAAGGGAAAGAGGTCGCTCAGGGGAACCCAGACGGGCCTGGGGAAAGCTGTCCCCCAGTATAGGCGGGGGCCTACGGGCATAAGCCAGCCTGGGAAGCAGGAACGCTTAAACCTGCTTCCAGTTTACCTCCTCCCTCCTTTCTGAACCTGACCCAGCAATTCTTCTCTCTGTTTCAGTCATAAAAAAGAGCATTGGCTTAGGAGAAAATAGGGCATATCCCTAAATCCGAATCTCTTGTTTCCTCACTCATGCATAGAGACAATACTGTATTTCAATGTAGTCACCAGAACAAGAACCACCAGGCTGGGTACACCGCTGCATGCCTATGGTCCCAGCTAATCAGGAGACTGACACAGGAGCACCACAAGTTTGAAGCCCGCTTGGCAACTTAAGTGACATCTTGTCTCAAAATAAAATTTAAAAACGTGTGGAGAAGTAGCTCAGTGCTCCCTGGACTAAATCTCTGGTACCACCATCACCACCAACACCACTACCAGCACAGGAATAATAATGCTGACAGCAGCAGCAGCAACAACAACAGAACTGAAAACGCCTGCACGTATGGTACATTTTAAATCCTTCTGTAAATATAAGGCATTATTTCTAGGCTTTCCAATGCTTCTGTTTTTAGCCTTATTAAAAAAAAAAAAAAAAAACCCTTTTCTTAAGGCTGCTGTCTCCTCCAGCTAGCTGTCACGCACCCCAAACTTTTTCAAAAGAGGCACAGGTGGGGATGGCAGAGGCAGTCAGGTGTCCTGCAGCCTCGGGCCAGAGGATTGGCCTGGGGGACCTGTGTGACCTTGAAACTGGGTGGTGAAACTGTGAACACAGGAAGCAGGGAAGAGCCCTGCCAAGGGGGTAAGGGACAGCTGTCCTGTTCTCGCTCTTGAGGCTCTAGCATCCTGAGGCCTCTTCTGTAAGATGGGCTTGGCAGAGTCCGTGCTGTCTGCAGAGCTGCTGCGAGGCCTGGGACAGGTGGAACCTTCCCCAGCAGCGGGCATGCAGGGAGTGCTCTGTGGATAGGAGTGCCTTCACTATGCTGCCCTCTCAAGCCCCAGTTCTATTTACGGGTGTGACTGATCCGTCCACCCCTGCTCCTCATCCTGTCCCTAACAGCTTGGGAAGCAGGATCTACTCAGTTCTCTTTGAGCTGGAAGCTGAGTTTGATGCCACAGAGTCCACTGAGCTGCACTAGCTGTCCACACCCGCTGTATGGACACAGGAGACCTCTCTCTTTCCCTCTCTCTGCACACACACTTGTATGTGTGTGAATGCAGCGAATCAAGCACATTAAACCCTGCCATTTAATTGAGGGCAGAGTGCACCATTCATTGAAGATAAAGGGGAGCACCATGGGCAACCTGGGTAGGGGCAGCTCTGGGAGATGTACCCCAGAAGCTTAGGAAACAGTTGGAGTATGTGGGCTGAGGAGAGGAAGGAACTGTGAGTGCAGAGTTGCCAAGCCACATGACAGGCCACGTGATACCCCATGGCCTCCCTGAGGCTCAGAAGCTTGTAAAGGTTTCCTCCTGACCTTGCCCCTTGGTTATTTCTTGGTACCGATTTTCTTTAATTGCCTCAAATTACCCCCAAAGATACATAAATCTTCTGAAAAGCTTTTAGTTTTCTCTTGTATTAGCTAACATCATAAGGGAGGGAGTTTCCTCTGTAATCAAGGGGGGAGGGTGTTGTGGAATCACTGTTCACACCTGAGCCAGAATTGCAGCTGCTTATACTCTAGATGTAGTTAGGACAGGCAGCATAGGGCCTAGCAGTGAAGCGGATGCCTGGAACCCTGTGGGCCCTTCTGTGTCATGCGGAGTGGTGGCCTCAGACCAACTCACCACGCCAATGGAGAAGTAGTTGTTCATGATGCTGTAGGGGACCTGGTCTCCATTCTCCACTTCCTCTCTGGGGATGACTTCCAGGTACCAGCGATCCAGCATCACCAAGGGGCTCTGCTCAATGTCCTTGAGGATTTTTGTCAAGCTGCCCCCTTCATAACCTGTAGAAGGTGGCATTGCATTTGTGCATGCAGCTGTCAGGATAGGGAGCCCCACAAACCCCTGTGCCCGGGAGACTCCCTAGCATGTCTGTGGGCTGCAGACACTAGTTTCCTGAACCACAGAGAAGGGGAGGACAACAGAGAATGACTAGGAAGAATCCAGGGTAATGGGGAGCCTGTGAGCCTGGGATGGAGGTCAGGGTCTGTGCCGGCTGATGGCAGGCCCTTGGAGAATTGGTAGCTTAGATGGCTACGGAGCGGTGGGCAGATCCATTCCAGGCTGGCATCATGTGTGAGATGGTGTGGTACTGGGGCTGTTCCTGGGGGCTGGCTTCTGCTTCCTCTGAGCCTGCCCACCAAGCAAGAACCAATCCCTGAACACAACATTTCCCTGCCTGCTCCTGAATTGATCTCTGATTTCATCGGCCATCAGGACTCCCTACCCCTCTTTCACTGCCAACCTCCTCTGTGTTGTGCTGGGCTCCACGGGGTGCAGCACCATTTGCACAGTCCTTAGCTTGCACCCCTTGTATAATCTGGTTACCACTCTGCATTCTGACCCTGGGGAAAATTCTAGAAGTGGAGCCTACAGCCCTGGGAGCCTGGGGTAACCTGCATGTCCCTACTATTGAATGGCATGGCATTTTGGTCTTCATTCTTCACCCTAAGTCATAAGATCATTAATTTTGGGAAGGGGAAAATTTCATATAGAAAACATCAACAAGAGATCCCTATTGGGATGAGACCTAGGGAGGGGACAGATGAGATTTGGTGTTTACCCTAAAGTTGATGATTATGTTTTACTGGGGAAGGCAGGCTTTGAGCTGCTGGTTCTAGGATGATAGTAGATATGGGAGGGAGAGCAAGAGGCCCCTGTACCAGACTCACTGTAGACTGGAGGGCAGGGGAAGGGTCACAGATGACTTTCACTGAGTATTACTCCATGGGATGTGGTTCACAGAAGGGTCAGTGCCACCTAGCACCTGGAAGCCTGAGAACATGACCACAGGGTGGCACCAACCCCTTCAGACTCACCTCCACCCCAGCGGAGACACCGGGCCAGGTCATTTCCTGTTCCAAGAGGCAGGACAGCCACGGGTGGATGCTTTGTCAGGTTGGCCTTGTCTGCAACCAATACAAAGGAGCAGAGAACCAAGTGCCATGGGATTACAGAAACCTGGGTTATCCTTTCATCCCTGGTCTGATACTTGAATCCCAGTGAAGCATCAGTTGGCTCAGTACCTCTGGCTGTGGAGGACACGCTACCTCCTAAGCCATTATTCCATCTGCAGTGTGTTACCCACCACAAGGTGTGCCGATTCTGTCAACTTGTGCTGCATATTGAGCTAAATCTGTCTCCCTGTGACATGCACCTGCTCATCCAAATTTTGCCCTAATTCTGTTCTTTCAGTTGACGTGGTTTTATTGTTAGCAGTAAGAAGCTCCTATTCATCTGTTGGACCAAATCTGCAACATATTCTTCTCCTCATAGATGAAGACAAAAAAGTTCATCGAGGGGAAATAATTCTAGAGCCAGAACCCAAACCTAGAGGCTATGCAGGTGCCTAGATTAGTAAAACTGGTGGGTCAAAACCACTGAACAGTAAGGAATGGTGAAGCCTTGGGAGAACTCAAAATGCTCCCTTAAAGCTACTCAAATTGAAAAGATTTTAGAAAATAACATTGTGTCAAATAAGCACAACCTCCTGCAGTTCTCTCCAGTTTATTATTTTCACCACTTCCCAGAATGGCAAATACACGGATTCCTACTCTGTTCTCCCCCAGGTGGTTTTGGATAAGTAGCGGACAGAGGCATCAGAGAGTTCTGGCTGCAGGTCTACAGCCACACGCCCGCCACAGGAGTCTGCTGGAGAAGGGGGCACGGCACAGCGCCAGAGGCAGGTGCACTTCTGTACACCTCTGCGTTCGTGGCGACTATAGGTAGGAGTGACCTGGTTGGGGAGGAAGGGAAGCTGCAGGAACCAGCAGGTGAGGCTCCTGCTAGGGCTGCCCAGGTGCAGGCGGAGCTCACAGGACCCCCCAGGGTGTCTGCTCTGTGTGGGCAGCGCAGCAGAGACAGAGCTCAGGCACGGCCCCAGGCTGAGGTCAGCACTGGAAGAACCGAGACAGCAGACGGCAAGACAGCGAGCAGCGAGCAGCACAGGGGGGCCTCGAGGCTCCAGTTTCTGCCTCCCGGCCTCTGTGCATGCTGTTTTTTGCTGCTTTCAACTGTTGTGTGTCTTTGTATCTGCTACTTCTGCAGTGGTCCCGGTGGTCCCGTCACCAGCCGACCACCAGCCAACCTCACGTGCTGCACCTAGACACGTGTTGTTGCTCTCTCCTCCTCACCCTCTCCATGCACACATCACTGCCTGGTACAGTTTTTTTTAGGGTATCTCCGTGCAGTCCGTGCTCACCATCCTCATGGTGACACCCTCCACAGGTAGGTATGACCACTTCCCATTGCCACCACTGTGTCAGCCTCCTGTCTGCCCTCTCAGGGCCCAGGTCTACCCATGGGGCTGAGCGCATTCTCCCATTTCTATCAGGGGCTGATCCTGAGGTTTGGAGCATGGACACAGCATTAGGACGCTGCTGTGCTTCTGCCCATGCCCTGGGCTCTGCCTTCCTTCCTGGACTCTGCCTTCCTCCCTAGACTCATCAGTTTCCCCCTGTGGGTCAGCTGACTTGTGGGGTTCACCTCCCTAAATCACAAGGCTCTCTGCAGCTTAGCTCAGCAGCCACCTTGAGGCGCCCTCCCCAGTTGCCCTGTCTGGACCTGGCTCCTCTCCAAAGCACGTCTGTAAGCTAGAGTGATCTCATATGCTCAGAGCTGTCTGCTTGTTTCTCCAATGGAGTGCACCCCCCCGGGGGCGGGGTCTTATCCCGCAGGGCAGAGTCCCGCTGTCTGTGGGAGGCTCTGTGAGATGTTGCACCCTGGATGTGACCAAAGAACTAGCTGTGCCCCCTGTCCTCAAGGTCATTTGAAGGATTTTGTCTTCATCCTAAGCCAAAGAAGCTGCTGCTGATGTGCTGGACACGCATCACCAATCCATAGTCACTCAGTCATTCAGGTATGAAGCAGGGAGGCCCGCAGCCGGGCGGCCAGGACTGTGGCGTGCCGGAATGTGTGTCGAGTGAATGACCGACACACCATGCGGTTAGTCCCTTTACCTCTGCGCTCTCTCTCCTAGAGCCACTTGACCGTAGGAAACAACCTGACATGGCTTCCATCACTTTGGTCTTTTCTGCTTCCAGCGGCTTCTGCCACATGTGTTCTCTGTGGGTGAGCATCGGCACACTTTGCATCAGGGCCTACTTTCTCTCTCGTGATGGGAGTGCCAGAGAGGGGATGAGCAAGCAGCTCACACGCCTGTCCTTTTGCTGCTCCTCTGCCCAAGGGCTCCGCTGCCCCCAGCTACAGCGACTGAGCAGAGAGGAGCGAGTGGGTGGCTGTGTCCATGGAACCAAGGTGCTGGGGGGAGCAGCATTGGCAGATGCACCCCGACCCCTCCTGCAGGTCTGCGTGGGCCCTGGGCTTCGCCTTTCCTGCCCAGCCTAGGTCATGGTCCATGCCTGATTTCTCTGGTCCTTTCCACTCCCACATCCAGGCTCTCAGAATCCTGCTGGCTCCACCTTCAGATATGTCAGAACCGGGCTTCTCTTATCCACGGTTTCTGCTGTGGCCCAGTCCCCATCACTTCACCACTGCACAGCTAGATCCGGCCCAGCCTCCTACAGGCTCTCCTGCTTCTGCCCTTGTCTGTTGGTCTGTGGTGCTCCTCCTCTGCTGATGCAGTGGGTTCTCCCAGCAGGAAGCTAGGGTCTGCATAATGTCCTTATGACCTGGCCCCTCCTTACTTTGGCTTCTCCTGGGGATGCTCCTTTCATGCGCTCTGCTCAGCCACTCTGACCTGTCTTCTTCGCCCGGGCTGTTCCTTCCTCGGCCTTTGCACTTGCTGTTCCTCCTCCCTGGGCTTCTCTTCCTTCAGCTTGGCTCTCCTCCAGGTCTCCTGCAAATATCTTCTTCCTCCCTCCGAAGGCTTTTATGTCTGCCCACTCCCTGCCCGGCCTCTACTGGCCCTTCCTTGTAACAGGTTTGAAACCATCCTCTGGCATTCTGTACATGCATGTCATCTTTCTTCTTGTCTCTCTCCTCCCTCCTTACCTGTCCCCCTTTCTTCCTTTTTTCCTCTCCCTTCTCTGTCTGTCAGTCTGTCTGTCCTCCTCTCTTTCTTCATGCCTCACTCTTGTGCTGGCAGTAAGCTGCATCAGGGCTGGGTCTCACCCGGTGCTCACTTGCTGTGACCCCAGGGCCCCAGGAGGGCTTAGCACAGACAGGTACCCAGTTAGCAGCTGGGGTTTACGGGTTCGGGGACCCTCTGAACTTGGTGATTCCCCTCTCCCCAGTGCATCCTTTCCAGGCTAAGTTCCACAGTGTTTACCGGGGTCTTTAGATTTTGCGAGTGCTCTTCACAAGCTTTCACAGATTGCTCCTCCATTTCCTGGGTGTGACATGTCCAAGGGGCTTCAAGTCCAGGCTGGGGGGTGAGAGTTGGGGTGCAGCTTCTCCTGCTGCTTTTCTGATCCAGGTGTGTGGGACTTGGGCCAGGATGGTCTTGCTCTGCTTGCACTCTCCAGATGAGCTCTCAGAACTCACTCCAGGTGTTCATCAGAGGTGGGTGACCCAGTGTTGTGTGTCTGTGCTCCGTTCTTGGCCTTTTCCCCTCCACAGATTTACCCTAAGTCCCCTTTCTGCCCTTCCTTGCTCTCACCTCTGTCAGTTCTGCTACTGTTCCAGCTCTTACCTCACAACAGAGGTAAGACTTGACACAAAACTGCTATTGCTATACCTACAGGAATCTTTCTGTTAATTGATTTTTTTTTTTTCCCATTCAAAGCAACTATTCTATCCAAGGGCTGATACAGCAATGGCTCTGTTTTTCTTTAGTTGCCCTCGGCTGACTTTGAATATACTCAGGAGTGAGGATTAGGGCCCTCCCCATGTGTGCTTACCGATGCAATCCAGAATCCAGCCAACTGTGCCGTCCCCTCCACAGGCCAGCACTCGGAAGTCTGGGGTGTCATGGAAAAAGTTCAGCCTGTGAAGTAGAAAAAAGGCCACAAGTGGCCTTGTCACTAGGCTGTGACTGACTTCCACTGCGATCTGAGTCCATCCGTCTCCCTGTCCCCTGGGAGAATGTTAAGACCTTGATTCTTTAGAGGGTAGAGAGGGCCACTTAATGGTCTGAAACCAGAAGTCATCATACATGCCACAGCATATGAGGGGAGACTTTGGCTGTACCTTTGGCATGAGCAGAAAACCCTCTTCCGGTCATTCTCTACTATGTGAGAATCCACAGTTTGCCCACTTTGACAGCAATACAGATAATCCCCAATATTTTGATGCCCTTCAGGCTGTCCTGCCTGCTCTGTCTTTATGCCTTTAAATGAGATGCACAGAAGTAGCTGCATCCCCTGTCACTCTTCCATGGACACAGGGCTAAATGGAGTGTGCGTCCTGCTTTGCACGAACCTCCAGCGTTTGGAGCAGGGCCCTCCACCCTCTCTCCCTGGGGCCTGTCATCTTACAAGGGGCTCATGGATAGAATTCAAAGCATCAGGAACTTGAAGGAGAAAACATTACATTCACCTCTTCCTTAAGTGTTTGCTAAAATTGCGTATTTCCTTCCCACTATGAGTGTAGGCAACAAATGACAGAGATATTGACAATATCTGTTGACTTTGTCAACAGTGGGAATCACAACTGTTTTGTTGCCGTTGTGGAGCACACCACATCCTATCATCTATGTTCATCACTGCTTTGATTTTACAGTACTTAGGAGATGCACCTATGACCACTGCTGTTTAACACATTGCTAAAACATGTATGTTTCAGTATCACAGATTTGTTTTTAATGCTTTGATAACTAGTTTTCAACCTGATTCATTTCCCTGATAATCCTAAATTATTTCATTATATGCACTAGAAAATATTCTAAGATGGGTCTGAAAAAAAGTTGGCTTTTAAGCCAGGTGTGATGGTGCATGCCTGTAATCCCAGTACTCAGAAGGCTGAGGTAGGATTGTTGTGAGTTCCAGACAAGCTTGGGATACAAAGTGAGCTCAAGGCCAGCCTGTGCTTCATATTGATAGCAAGACCCTGTCTCAAAAAGACAAAAAAAAAAAAAAAAAAAAAAAAAAAAAAAAAAAAAAAAAAAAAAAAAAAAAAAAAAAAAAAAAAAAAAAAAAAAAAAAAAAAAAAAAAAGAAAAGAAAAGAAAGGGCCTGAAGCCTACTAGGCTTCCAAGGGGTTTGTGGTACATAAAGGAGACAAACCCTTGCTTTAGAAGCAGTGCGCCCTACGGACTCCTTAGCATGAGACTTGGGAAGCTGCCTGAAGGCCAGAAGCTCTGGTCTGCCCAGCCTGGTGGTCTGAGAGGACCTTTGGGCCCTGCCAAGCCACTGGTGCCTACGTGGGAGAATTCATATTCCTGATCTTCCATGTGTCATATAGTAATCGGAGATGGATAGAAACATCAGAGATACTCAGGATTCGCCAGCCCTGGAATCGAGTCCCAGGGTTGGTAACTAGGGGACCAGGTCCAAGTACAAAAATAGCCTAGAAGAGCGTGGGTTGGTTCAGGCCTTGGCAGGCTGCTGCTCAGGCCCAGGGCTATGCTAGCAGCTATAACTCGCAGTCATGTAATGGTCATGGCCATGTAATGAACCACGTAAGGGAACACAGCAACAAGTGCAGCAAGCTAGGTGGGCTCTTTTTTGAGTTAATTTTACAGAATCATGGCAGAAATAGTGAAATTGTATTCATCTATCTTTCTCCTACTTACAGGGTCTTGTACTGCCATTGCTATAAACAGTCGAGTTGTCAGACAACCAAACTCAAGGATAGGTTTCTATTTTTAGAATGCTTACTCGTGCCAGGCCCTGGGAGAGAGTTCCCTGAGTCCATAATGCTCCTTAAAGACAAATTGTCCAAAGACAAATGCTCCTTAAGACGCGGGATGCTGGTCCAACCTGCGTGGGGAGCGCGGGCCGGAACCGACCAGCAGATGGCGCCCTGGCACCGGCTCTGCCTGCCGGGCCCCTGGGTCCTTCCCACCTTTGCCCGCAGGACGGAGGGACTCACCACGCCCCTCTTCCTGGGTGGCTGCCGACAGTGAAAAGAACACTTTCCTCTCTCTTACGGTGGACCATGGAGAGTTTACAAAGCTTTGCCAAGAAGTTCAAGGAAGTCACTTGCCTGCCTTTTTTTTTTTGTCAAATACACGTGCTACATGCAGTTTTGCTACACAAAACAGTAGCTTTTTCCGGGAGGGGGACGCGTGAGGATGAGGTACAGTTACTTCAACAACCATAGGGATGCGCTCCTCAGCGTCTCCAGGAGTCGGAGTGGGGTGCGCAGCAAAGAGCAAGGTGGCAAGTGGCAGGAGGGATAAGTCCAGGGAAGAGAGGAACATACAAAGCACGAAGGAATGCCTCTCCCTAGGAGGGTGGGGAAAGAAGTAGCGAAGATTACTGTCTTCATACCCTGGAGTAGGTCCCCCACTGTCCAGGTTGAAAACTTGTTTGGGGTTGAGCAGGTACTGGAATTTCCGAAGGATTCTATGGGGGAAAGAGGAAGGGAATGGGAAGATGGGGAGGAAAATGTCACTATGAGAAGTCACACGAGGGCGATGCCTTCCCCTCCCCAGTGGTTTCATGGAAAGGCAAGTACTGTGCACAGATTCTGATATCCCAGATCTATTGTTCACGTGCTCGGCCCCTGGTCAGGTCACTCCACTATCTGAGAACGCAGCCCCCATGGTAGGAGCTGCGTCTCCACAGGGGGAAGGCGCAGAACCCCAGAGAACAGACACTTCTTCCTAATGCTCCTTCCCCCACAGAGACCTGGCACCAAAGGTCAGGATGGTTTCTGTAGTGTGACCCTGTCTTCTGGGCTGTTCCATAGCTTCAAGGAACGGGGAAGAGGCTCCTCCATCCCACGGCCTGATGAAAGGCAGGGGAGGTGGGGGTGGGGATCTGAGAGGCCATGGCTACATCTTGGCATGGGTTCTGGGCTTTAGCTAGACACTAATCGGTTGGTTCAGGAGGGGCATCCTGCCTTTTGGACTCCCCATAGTTCTTACTTATTTTTTCAACCAGGATTTCAGATTGCTGTGTCACCTGCTTATTACCCCTGGACAGACTTGGAAGGTCAAGTCACTTGGTCCCTTTAGGCTCTCTGTCCTCCCAGTGTACTTAGAAGAAGCCAGTGGGGTGGGTGCTCTGGGAAAGGGCCAGGCCAGAAGGTCCTAAGTGGTAGAAGCTGGTCATATCTCTTAAACCAAGAAAAGACATTGGAGGCCAAGAAGGAGCAAGCACCTCTGAAGTCCCCAGGAGCCCTTGCAGTGGCTCATGTGACAGGCTCTGGGATAAGCACCAGGTCTATTCTAGTTCTTAAAATAACCCCATCAGAAGAAATACCATCTCATTTTTCAAAGTACAAAACTGAGGCACAAGGACATCAAGTCACTTGGGCTGGATGGTGCTGGGATGTATGCCCAGGTCTCCCTGTGTACCTAGTTACAGAGTTCCCTCTGTGGTGCAGGAATACAAGGGGCCAGGGTCTTTCCGCTTTGTAAGAGAGAAGAACCTACCTTTCTCCTTGTCTCCCTCCACTCTTAGGATTCACCAAGACCAGCAGCGGGTGGGTACCTGGAGTGGGGATGATCTTATACTTAAAAGGCAAAAGAAAAAAGAAAAAGACATCAGCTCTGCTTTGTCCCCTAGGAGGGTAAGAAGAGAAGGCTGTAAGACAGACTCAGAGAGGTGGATGAGGTGGGGCCAGGCATGGAGGAGCGGTGGTCAGGGAGGTGGGTCTTGGTCCGCTGGCTGAGATTTTTGAGGGGTGAAGTAGCTGAGTGTTTACAGCTCGTGTGGCCTTTACGGAGTGTTAATGACAATGAGGGTTGGAGGTTGGGGTCAGAGATGGGTTAATGGAACTGGAGCTTTGATTGTTCAACAATGGTGTGGCATTGTGCCCACAGCACAAGGTCAAATTTTGTGAGGGACACAACTGAAAACACAAGTTTAGAAGCTATGGCCATGTGGCCATACACAGACACAAAATCTTGCTCATGGAGCAAAAAATCATTTCTACTCTGGCATCTTCCAAATGCACATTTCCAAGTCTGCATTGGTAATATAGTGGTGAGCATAGCTGCCTTCCAAATGCACATTTCCAGACCAATGTTCCTCCTGTGTGCTGGTCCCACACTTCTCTCTGTTTAGTCGTGAGTCAACTGTCCTGGCCTGACTCATCGGCCTCTCCTGGGAGATGGGTCTGCCCTGCTGGGTCCCTGTGTTCATTCATCCAGGGAAGACCTGGCCTGCCAAGCACTCATGGCCTGCAGTGTTTCTTTCTCTGCTTCCTGAGCCTTTTGACCCTGAGGGAAGCCCCGTGTGCTGCCTCCATGCAGAGACTCTTCAGGACTGCCACTCCTGCCCACACACCTGTAGTGACACCCCAGTGCTTTGATGATAAGGTCTCTGAGCTGGAACCCAGGCCTGCTTGGTCTAGCGCTGCCCTACTGCTGTCGCTGCCTCCTGACCCTCAGCTGACTGCAGGCTGCACTGAGTGTGTTCCTGAGTTCCCTCCTACACGTCTGCTTTTGTTAGTTTCATCTTCTCTCCTGAAATACTCACTTTCTTCTATGCAAGTCCTTTGCAAAAACAAAAACAGAAACAAAAGCAAAAACAAAACTCAAATAGCTTCTCCTCCTCAGGGGCCAGTTCCTCAGCTGTCTTCTCAACAAAGTGTCCCCTTGATCAGTGCAAGAAAGACTATTGTGCCCAAGACTTGTAGCATCTTCTAGGGTTTCTTTTGTTTTTTGTTGCTCATGTGAGTCTTGTTTGTTTTGTACTTTCTCAGATGGTGTCTCAAGGCATTGACTCAGTACAGCAGACATGGGGTGAAGGTGTGTACGGCTGTCCTCTTCGAAGCCCCTTGAAGTCATGGACTCTGTGGAATGAAAATGTGATGGGTGCAGCTGTGCTCCATGGTCAGTATTCGATGCCTGATTTGCCAGAGCTCAGATGGAAAAATCTAGCAGAAGGAATGCCTGATTTTAACAACTGGTGTGTGTGTGTGTGTGTGTGTGTGTGTGTGTGCATGCACGTGCATGCATGCATGTTTCCTTTTACCTATTGGCCCCCTACATGTTCAGCGCTTTCTCACCTCTTCACATTCTAAATTTCCACTAAAACACAAATCTGCAAGCTCTCAGTTAATCCCATAGCACCTCTAGAAGGTGGGTAGGATGAGGATTGCTGGGCCCCTTTCCAGACTTGGACACTGAGGCTCTGAGGGGGCCCTGGTTTCTTGTCTCCTTTCTGGGATTCTTTGTACCTCTCCAGGCTGCCTTCCCTGGGATTGAAATACACACTGAAAGCTGAAGAAGAACTTTTGGATCTGGCTGGCTTCTTTTTCTTGGAAGATGAGGTTTTGGGAAATCCATCGTCTCATTTTAGGCCACACTTTCGTTACTGTTTGGGAGGTCCACACAGCAAAGTCTTATGTCACTTGCTCCTCAAGAGGTGATAGAGCCAATTGGACCAGCAATGGGATCAGCCCACCTCCCTTCTCACCGCTTGCCTACAGTGTGGCGGTCAAAGGAAACTCCAGAGGCCGGAATAAAGCGTCCTCCTGTGTGACAGAATGGATCGGATGAGAAAGCAGATGTTGAGACACATTTCTTTCGAACCCAAGCCCCCATCCCCGTTCCACAGCCTTGGACCCCTTCGAATGCATGACCAGACCGCGCGTTGTGAGCTACCTGCATTACAAGTTCGCCCTTGGTCGTCCCAGTGCTGCTGTCAGACTTCCCGCCTTGCCTGTCCTGTTAGAGGAAAGACAAGCACCTTTTGAAAGGACAAAACACAACCAAAACCCACCACAAAGCAAAACCAAAGGCTACAACACGGGCAGGGATCAGATACCACCAAGTGGCAAGTAGCGACCAAGAGATTAAAGGCTGTAGAATGTGAGCTGCTTTTCAAAAGGGGACTTTAGGTTTCAAAAAAAGAGTACACCACTGCTAGCTTCTCGAGGATGCTCCAGGCTCTGTCATCACTCGCTGCAACTTTATCCTCCAACAAAGGCAAAGGGTGTTCATAGTGGTATTGAAACTGGCAGGAATTTAGTTCATTAGTCAGGAAACTTGAGCTGTGAGAGCAAAGCCTTATGTTTAGCTGCTCTGCTCACATAATTGAATGATTTGACATTAAGTGATTGTTTCTTTTTTTTTTTTTTTTGGTACCAGGGATTGAACTCAGGACCCTGCGCTTGCCAGGTGAGCACTTATTCTACTGAGCTGTCTCCCTGCGCCCTAAGTGACTGTTCTTAATCGTGTTTTTCCATTGTGTATCATTTATTTCATTGAGGCTCGTATAGATGCTTGTGCAGTTTGCGTCATCACGCTGGTTGTACTTGTCTTTTGACTTTTATACAAGCATCCTTTGTTCTTTCCAGTTGCAACGTACATTACATGGTATTTGTGTAAATACCACTTGCCTCCATTTACCTATTCTCCTAGCATGGTCATTTAGCTTGCTTTCAGTTTTTGACTATTATGAATGTTTTTGCACATGTCTTTACTTGCATTTCTTAGATCTATAGGAGGAGAATCGTTGTATTAGGAAGATTGTATATCCCCTTCTTGGTAGATACTGCCAGTTTTTCAAAGTGGTGGTTATTCTTAGATTTTTAGGATGAAAGTCAAGTCAAAGTTGGGATGAGTGGTGCCTATGCAACTTGGTAGTATTTTTAAGATGGAAAAAGGGGAGAGGCATTTGTTTGAAAGAGCAGTCAGTATGAGAGACCGAAATAAGTTCAGGCAGTGGTAAAAGGGGTTTAATTTTGATTCATTCATTTGCAAACAGGGCTGAGCCTACACAGGCATGAGGGACAGGGCCTCTATGCATGGAGCTGGGAAGGGAGTTGGCAGAGATGAGAAGTGCTTGGAGGCCTGGCTGCTCAGAGGCACTGTCTGGGCATCCTGCCTGGGCCTGGCCTGCAAAGCGCACAGAAGCAGTGCATACCCTGCAGGGGCAGGAACACTTACCCGGGTGAGGGGGCATATCGAGGTGGGCAGCAAGATATGGTCTCTGAGCTCCCCACCATCACATAGCGTTGATAATTCACATTTGCGGTGAAACTGGAGGAGAAAACAGATGTGACAGTGAGCAAGAGGGTTCCAGGAGCATCAGGCATTAGGATCCAGAGGTTTGCTAGGAAGGCAAGGTGTCTACTGCCTTCAAATCCTGATGCACGGCTAGCTCTGGCAGGATTGCCCTATGTGTGATTGTGTATGTGCACACACACATGCGTGTGTATGTGTGTGTATGTGTGTGTGTGTGTGTGGTGTGTACATGCCTGTACATGTGTGGAGAGGGTGCTGCAGCTGCCTCGGGCAAAGAAGGAGGCCAAGAGCTCCCTGTGGAGCAGAATGGTCATGAGCAGGTTGGGGACCCTTCAGTTCAACACCCTCATGTCCACCTCAGAGCCTCCCTTGGGTATCTGCTGCCCGGGAAGGTGCAGACGTGTCGCAGGCCACAGCTCAGCTCCATGATTCAACTTCCACATCCCGAGGGCTCTTCAGTCTTTCCTGAGCTGGTACCTGGTCAGGGGGATGAGATAAGGCCCTACAATGGCTGTGGAGGGCAGGGGAACAGCTCATGGGCTGCTCGGGGCTCCTGGTGTCCTGAGATGTTGTGGATTCTACCGTGCAGTGGTTGGTGGCAGCAGGCCCAAGCCTCTGGACCAGCCAATGGGGAGGGATCTATGAAAATAGACAGGGCAGGTGCCCGTCCCTCTGGAAACTTAGACACAGTGGTCTGGCCAGCCTCACTATAAACATCCCTCATCCTCCTGCTCCTGGGGGCACAGAGGTGTCCTCTCTCTGGTGTACTGTTAGGCGGGTGTGGGAACCCACACTCTGGGGACCTCCTGCCTTGCTCCTGGGCTCACTCCTGCTCTCCAGGAGGACGTGTACTGCTTCTGTGCCACAACTTGTGCAAAACCTCACACTGGAAAGGAGCGGGGCCGCCCTGGGCACCAACCCACCGTCATCCGGCACCACACGCAGTGCCGCGCGGTGACACTCTGGTAGCACTTGATACTTTTGTGGCACCGGTCACACTTGACGGAGGAGTTCCCTTCCACCCACGCGTGCTGCATCACCTGCAGGAGGGAAGCGGAGGATACCAGGGAAGGCAGCAGAACGAAGCCCCAGGCCCAGGGCCACAGAAAGGTCTGGCAGGAGCCCAGGAGCCGGAGGGCCAGAGTGGGTGGCATCCGACTGAGTGCCTGCTGAGCGGAGTGTGGCTCCTTTGCTGCCTAAAACCCAGGTGGACTCAAAACCACGCTGCTGGAATTCTGAGCTGCTCGCTCACCCTGTCAGGCAAGTCTCTGAGCCTCATCTGGCAGCCTCGTCTGGCAGCCAGTCCCGCTGTCCATCCTTGCAGAGTCCTGCAGGGATGGGCTTCTGTGCAAGTCAATGCAGTGACTGGAGTCACTGATCTTGCACCCCGTAGCTGGGTGACCTCTGGCCAGTTCTGGACCTCTCTGAGCCTTTAGTCCCATGCCTGTGGAAAGTGGCATGCTAAGTCTGGGCTAGTTGCCGGGTCTCTCTGGGGCAGTCACCACCCTTTGGAGGCACTGTTGGGTAACTCCAGTCCCCCTTGTCGGTCTTCACTGCTCCTTAAAATCATCTAAGGATTTTCTAAATGTCACAGTGGCCACCCCTGCTCCCTTCTGAATAAATTAGAGTCTGTGTAGGTGGCCTCAGCAGTAACTGGGGAGCGCATCTCTGACATCTGTCAACATGCTCCAGGTGGTCACAACACGTGGCCGAGGTTCCAAAGCTCTCTGGAAGGAGTTTAGACAGAAAGTGCAAAGAACTCAGTGAGGGTCCCTGGGTGCCTGTCATACTTGCTTCCTGGAGAGCTGGTTTTATCTGCTCCCTGGCTAGGAAATGCCACCAACTCAGGCTGCGAGCTCAGGCGGCAGGTTGTGTACATATGTCTCTGTGTACCTCATGTGACACAAACTGACCCATGACACCATTGACTGGAAGCAGAACTTTTAAAAATTTTACCAGGGTACCTGAGCAGCAGCTGGAAGTGGGTGTGGATCTTGGAGGGAAGGTGGGGGGCAGGGCCAGAAGAGCTCAGCTCTGAGCACAATTTTAAAAACATGAAATAATTTGCACGATCCTATCCGTGTTTGCAGTAAATAAAAGGAAATGTTTTAAATTATGCAGCAATTAAGTTGTGGGCAACTTCCCCTCCTGGGAGAGTTTTTGGTAGGCGTCATCGCTCCAAAAGCTGTGTCCCGTGAGGCTTGTGTCTGCTCACCCTCTACCACACGCTGTGGAGAGTACAGAGATTTCATGTCAGTCCGCTTCACTACTATGCGGCCATGGTGAATTTGGCCTGAGGTAATTATCATTCTCTTTCACCCGAGGCTTCCGGGAGGACAGCGACCGTCTCCAGGTGCCAAGGCTCTAAGTGGCCAGGCAGGGGCCCGCGGCTGGGACTTCCGACTCTAACTGAAGGTGGTCTTTCAGCACCACGCTCCTTCCCCAGCCTCTCTGGGATCTGAGGTCATGGCGAGGGACCTGGGCTGCCAATGCGTGCTCAGTTGGGTGTGCCCACCACCTCTTGTGTGCCAGGTACCCAGAGGGGAGCCACACGACCTGATGCTGGGTGGCACAGAGTGTGCTGGTGGAAAGCATGGCCATGGAAGGGGGTGGATGGAGTGGTGTCCGTGACTCTGGCACCAGGCCGTGCGGTGTCCCTGGGGCATGCATGCTAGTCCTTGGAGCTCCCTCTTTCTCAGGAGGCTTCTGCAGGGAGGCAGGGCTGCCACCACTCTCACCTACTAACCCTCCCTGACTCTGATTCCCAACGGGCTTTTCCCCATGCTGCAATTCAGAGTCCTGGTCCCCTAAGGACAGCTGTTCTAGACTTTGCAAATGGCACCACTCGGTGGCCAGGGTGGAAACTGGGAGCCATTCCCTACCTGTTCCTCTTTGGGCCTCAGGATCTGTATCACCAGGGCTACTGGTGTCTCCACATTCCCAGTCAAACCCTCCCTTTTCTTCTCTGCCTTAACCCTGGGGGATAGTCACAGTATTCCATGGCCAGCTCTGGAGATGCTCAACACAAAGCCAGTTACGATCCTGCTACAGCAAAGGAGGACAGACCACTCCAGCTGGGCCCTCAGGGTGGCACCACCTGCAGCTTTAAATATTGAAGAGTTTCTCTCCCTCTATTTCTCTCCTACTCTGTGCTCAGACCAAGTCAGCTTGTTTGCAAATGGCGTCATCTCCCACGCCCACAAGCTCCACAGGGCTTCTCACATCTGGGAGAGAAATCGCTTTCTAGTTTCTACACTTGGCTTCTGAGATGCCGCCAGGCAAACTGCACTGCTTTCTGAGCACCTTTCCTGCCACAATCAAGTAAGAATGGACCCCAAGTGAGCCACATCAGCACATCTTTACCCATGGGGCAGCTTCTGCCTGGAGTGCCTTATCCTCTTAATGCTATGTGAAAGCCTTCTGACGCAGGCACAAGGCACAACTCCAAGGCCACCTTTGTGAAGCCTGCCCTGGTTTCTCCTCCCTGCCTCAACTCTCGATTCTGCACAGCCCTATCCTGAGAGCATGCAGTTCACTGGTCTGTATTTGGCTTGTACAAATGTCTGTCCAAAGACTGCAGAACCCCTGAGCAGCAGGACCATCTCTTATAATTTGTGTGCCCCTGGGGCTGTGCCTGACACACAGTGGGCACTGGGATGCTGAATGGATGGATGGGTGAGTGGGATGCTTTAAGGGTGGTCCTTGAGGCAGAGAAGGGACTGGAGAAAGCTCCTGAAGCCCTTTCCTTCCTCAGAGTCAATGGTGATGGATGCATTGTCCCAGATGCAACATGCAATAGAACAAGGCTTTAGATGTCACCAACCTCGCCACTCCTTTTGGCTTTTGAGCATGTTTTGACACACGCAGGGATGTTTTTGGACACACAGCGCTCGTGGACAGTGTATTTACAGTCTAGAAAGATAAAAAAAAAAAAAAAAGGAAGGTGCTTGCAGGTGACATTAGCCACCCTCCCACCCTAGCCAAGGACTGCACTTCCTGCTGGGCTTCTGGGGAGGGGCAGGGGACCTCTGGAGTTGGCCTACCTACAGGAAATTCAGCTGTTCCCCATTTTTCCTTGTGCAGAGTCCCCAGTTAAGCCCCATTCAGTTTCTGCGGCTTCACCTTGTCACAGTGGTTCCTCAACAGGAAGGAAATTGTCCCCAGATATGAGTGTATGTCCCCATATAGCAGAGTCTCCCCTGCTTTCCTATGTTACTCTTTCTCTGTCCCTCCATGTCCTTCTTCTGTTTATCATTTCAATCTCCCTTTCTCCTATTTCTCGTTTGTGTTTTTCCCCTCATCTTCCCCCCGTTTGATTTTACTAAATGAGATTATGAAATGAAGCAAATGAATGACTTTAATTCCCAGCATATTAATAAAGTATAGCATCGAGTATGCTGCTTAGCTCATTAAAAGAAGGGGCCACTGTACCCACCTGAAATAAACACTGATTAGAAAACCCAACTAAAATGAGTGAGATGTTCTTTCATTATGCACATTTGAATCATCTTTTTGAGGAGATCACTGGGCCCTGACTCCAACAGAACACATCTTCTATTTGACTTGGTAGAACCAGGATGGGACAGGGAGGCCTCCTTTTATTCCCCACTGCTGGCACCCTATGGGTGGCCGCCACCCAGATGCAGAGTGCTCAGGTTGTCCAGGAATGGCTCAACCAGCCCAAGCAAAGGCAAGACCGTGCCAGGGCCCAAGGGCCATGGGGAGGTTCACTCACAGATGCAGCACAGGCCTTGCTTCCGAACGCCCATCAGCATGAGGTGGCAGAAGTTGCAGTAGGTTGGCTTCTTAAAGTGCTTCAGGGTCCAGGCATGCAGCCCGTCTCCCTTGGAGCCCTGCAGGGGTGACAGGAGTGAGACACAGATGCTGAGATGCCATCCCTAGCTAGAAGGAGCTGGGGTTGCCCTTCATACTTTCTTTTGTCTTTCTAAATAACACACTCATCTCATATGTGGAAAACAAGTTACTTGGAAAAAGAAAAAATACAAATGAAAACAAGGTTGTTTATGTTTTCTAAAATTCCTAAGTACTAAAACAGGGAATATATGCAGGGGTATGAGAGGGGTGCAAGCCTTCTCTCACAAGGTCAGCAGAGGACAGTGGCAGTTTCTCTCTCATCTGTCTGTCATTTGTTTATTTAAGAATTCACTAAATGTTTACACACTTTGACATTCAAGCTCACTTTCTTGAACTCTATCCTAAAGAAATAAATTTTAAGAAACATGAACTTTTTTTTTTTTTTTTTTGGCTCTGTTAAATATTTAACCCAGAATTATTTAAAACAATGAAAAATGACCTAAAGGTCTCACGTCGGAAAGGTTAGTTGTAACACATGTATATGACTTCCTGTTAGGTGGTAATAAAAATATTTCTAAAATTATCTGATGGAGTGGGAATTCAGGCAAGATACAATGCTAAGCGAAAACATCAGAATGTGAAGTATGCTATAGTATGAATGTGGTTTTAAATAATACCGTTGTCCAGTTCTGCCAAAAAACAAAAAAATACCTTTGGAAAGGAAGAGATTTCACTGTCAGTGGGGATCAGCTGTAGCCGTTGATGCTGCACTTATTTTTTCAGACTGAACCCAGGGCCTCCAGCATGCTAGGCAGACACTCTGCACTGAGCTACATGCCCAGCTCTATGTGCTCATGTTATTCTCTAATTTCTATTTTCTTCCATAGTTGCCAAGTCTTCTACAGTAGGCATGTGCCAGTGCAATATTCAGGAAAACTGTGTACTCCTTGTACCAACCCTCTGCACACAGATAAAGTAGTGAACAGAGAGACAGAGACATAAACTATTCCCTTCTGAGGAGCTCAGAGGTAAAATCATCCTCACCCACCAGGGAAGGTACACCTTACACAGTAACATACCTTCCCTGGAAGGGAAGCTTCCACCTTCCAGATCCTGAAGTCCAGCCTGACTTGAAGCTGTGGCTTGGGACACCTCTCTGGCAAATGCCACCCCTGGACCTCTATTATAGACTCCAGCACAAGCAGAATGAATGTTCAGGCTGGCTTGAAAGGGCACTGAAAACTACGCTAGAAATGTGATGAGGACCCATGGTCTGTGATGGGTCCAGCGTACTTGGCCCAAGTCCACCCTTACTGGGGCTGGAGGCACCCTTGCCTTGGCTCTGCTGACCACAGGCCTGCTCAGCCCTTCCTGTTGTCTCCCTGGAGGAGCCCATGTTCTTCTCCAAGCCCTGGTCTCCCCTTCAAGGGCTGATGGAGCTCTTTCCTTTACCCCTGAGCCCTATCTCTGCCTGAACTCAATAAAATTAAAGACCCTTTTACCTGTTGATTCACAAATGGAAAACAAGTCACCAAAAGGCCAATTAATTTGTTCATTTGGCAAATATCTACCTCCAGGGATGTTCTGTTTTGGGTGGTAAGAATGAAACGAAATAATGCAAGCATGTCTTCTTATTCATTTCCACAAGTGGTGAGTGAAAGCCCTCGTTAAATACTTATTGTACACCAGGTGCTGGGGAACACAAAAATAACCACAGCGCATGTTTGCAAGCTGGGAGGTAGATTTATTCCCAGTCTGCAGGTGAGGCTCAGAGAAGTTATATAACAGTCAGTACCCACATGGGGAGCAGTGGGTGCCCTGGGGTGTGGGAGGGCTAAAGCCCCTCCTTCTCAGCACGGGGGTTTCCTTGTATGAACGGAATGGCTTCTTCCTGTAGCTCAAAGGACTATCATTTTAATGGGAGATACCTCGGTGAGCTAGGTCAATTAGCTGCCTTCTGGTTCCTTACTGTTTTCATAGCTACGAGAAGCAAATGGACCAGGAAGGGCTAAAGAAGCATTTCTGCTTGGGCTACAGCACCATCATGTGGCTCCTTTGTCTCTGCACAGTGGAGGCTGCAGAGTGGGCGGGATCTCCAACAGGCGCACCGTGTATTAAGCTGCTGCCGCAGGTTCACGGGAAGATTGTTTTGCATAGATCCTACTTATTTATTATTGTTTGATGTATTTGATACAGGGTCTCACGATGCAACTTGGACTAGTAGCGATCCTCCTGTTTTCAGCTTTTTCAGTCTTGGTGGTCAGCTCAGGGCACTTGGGGCGGGGCCAGCATGGCATGTAGGGCTGGGAATTGAACCCTGGTCCCTGTGCTTAACTAAGCAGGTGCTTAGTCCACTGAGCTGTCTCACTATCCCTATAGATCCCATTTAGAGATTCCCAGATTTCTCAGTGGTCACCTGCGAGCTTTGAAAATACCAAAACAAGCAATAGGACATGTGTGGAGGCCTTCTCTAAAATTTCTAATATTGTATGTTAAACATTTATTCATACCTATTTAAAATAGATGCATAAAATGCTTGAATAATAACAAGGTGTTTTTTTTTTTTTTGGACCAGGGATAAAACTCAGGACCTTGTACTTGCCAGACAGGCACTTATGTCCCTGGTTGTTTGAGTAATAAAAGCTAAATTTATATTTATATTTATTTTCCACTTTTTTGATGTAAATTAGTTTCCAACAGGGCAGATTTAGCATCTGGGAGAGGTGCTGCTGTTCTGATCTGAGTGTAATCTTGAGTTGATGTTGGTTGTAGGAGTCTGTCCTACTTGTCTGAGCGAGCGCCTAGCTCACAGGGGCTCTTGTACTGAATGAAGGGGCTGAAGCTGCCGCATACGGCAAGTGGCCTCTAGTCCAGATATGGTGTGTGGCCTTGGGCAAGTCCTTGCAGGTTGCAGGGGACAGACCCAGGGATCGCAGGAGGCATTTCCAGCTAAAACCTTTCAGGCAGTTCTAAGGCCTGAGGAGGCAGCTGTGCTGGTCTCTGAATTCCACTTGGCCCTTGAGAAGAACTGGACGTGCTGGAGCTGAGGCAGAGTCCTAGATCATGCATTTGGGGAACGAGGGCTCAGCTCTGGCCTGGCCTGCAGAACTGCTGAATGGAAATCTGGACCACAAGGGTCCGCTAGAGGCTAGCCCAGGCTGGGCGTGGTGGCGCATGCCTGTAATCCCAGCACTCAGGAGGCTGAGGCAGGAGGATTGTTGTGAGTTCGAGACCAGTCTGAGCTATGAAGTGAGCTTAAGGCCAACCTGAACTGCATAATGAGAACCTGTCTCAAAAAGACAAAAAAAAAAAAAAAAAAAAAAAAAAAAAAAAAAAAAAAAGAAGCTAGCCCAGCTCCTGCTTCCTGTTTCTCTCTTGAAGAGGCATTGTCATTGCGACTCTCCTTGTAAATGCTTCATGGCACCATTTGTGCTTCTGCTACTTATGATCTTCCAATCTCCTGCAGAGAAATTAGTTCCCTTGCAAGTATGCAGAAAATCCAGCAACTGGCTGGATCAGGTGCAGGTGTGATCTAGCCACAGATTTCACTTGTAAGCCTTTACAATCTCCCCTCCTTTCATCTCTAACTTGAAGACTTCCCAGAAGTTGCCTTCATCTTGGCTTTTGATCAAGGTGTTCTCCTTACTAAGGCCTATCTTCTACCAACTCCTACCCATCCAGTCACACTGAACCCTGAGACATGGATCAAACGTCTGCCTCTGTCTTTCCATGTGTCTTTATTCTCAAGAATGGGATAACCTGGGTTGGTGAGACAGCTCGCTGGTCTAAGCGCCTGCCTGGTAGGCACAAGTAACTGAGTTCAATCCCTGGTACCGCATGCTGTACTGGCACTAAAACCCTGGGTGGACCTTGCGGCCACTAAAACCAAGCATGGTGATGCATCCCTCAGCACTGGGGAGGCTAGGGCCAGGGAGATGGCTCAAGGGCCAGGGAGATGGCTCAGTGGAATAAGTGCTTCCCTGGCAAGCACAAGGGCCTGAGTTCAATCCCTGGTTCCACCAAAAAAAAAAAAAAAAAAAAAAAAAAGAACTCTTTGCCCCCTTGGGCTGACATCTTTTTCCCTAGCACTGGGGAGGTTGAGACAGGAGGATTGCTATGAGCCCAAGCTGTGTAGCGAGACCCTGTACCAATAAATAAATAAGATTAGAAAAGTAAAAAGAATGGGATGTCCTAATGTGTTCTTCAGGAGTAGGCCAAACACCCTCCAAGTCTCTTCCCGCTGGTCTGCTTGTCTTGTGCAGGATGTTAGAAAGCACAGGGGTCCGGATGGCACAAAGCCAGGTTCAAATCCTGGCTCCTCCTTTGCCCTTTAGGTTCAATGCCTCAGTTTTTCATCTGTAAAAATTAGTATATGAATACCAATCTGTTTGCTTTGATCGTTAAATCAGAAACCATTCATGAAATCCCCTCCCCAAAGATCAGTATTCGTTCCTCTTCTTCCTTTTCTCCTTCTATACTTCCTTTCTTCTCTTCCCAATTATCTTAAAACCCTAATTTATTGAAAAGATGAGAATTTTCTTTGGGATTCCTCTTACACTTTGCTTGGTTGAGTATAAGCTTCTTATAGGCAAACATTGTGTCTATGTCCCCTTGTGACAGGCAGAACAATATTCTTAGCAACAGCGTGGCACATGGGTGTTTTCACACAGGAGCAGGTTGGAGGAGTGAGACCAGAGAGAGCTTTGCGCTGCCCTGCCTGGGTCGAGGATACCCACCAGGAAGCCCAGGGCAGAGCGGAGCTGTGGGCATGGAGCCCGCTAGGCCTGAGTGGCGAGGGGTCTCTGAGCCCAGCTTGACTTACAGCCTCATCCATCCCCAGGAGGACCAGCAGCGGAATGGTGGTCATCCCTCCACGGACCCATTCCTGCAGAGACACAAAGCCGTCCCGGTCGTAGTCCATCCCTTGTAGCATCTCCTTTAATATCTGTGGAACAGAAGAGTAGTGGTCTGATTTTCACCCTTGACTTTTCCTGCCTCCCTTCTGACCTCTGTCTGCCTGCAAATTTTGCTCCTACATTATTAATTTTTTTTTGTTCCCCTTTTACCCCTTTATTTAGAACAGTGAGGACCTCGACAAGAAGTGAGGACCCTCAGGCCCTCTGTTTAGCTCAGCTCTGGCCCGGCTGTGTGGCCTCTGGTGAGTCACCCTAGCGCTCTGGGTTCTGGGCTGCTGAAATGAAAATGCTTTACTTTTTGCAGCAGTGTAATAAGTATTAGAGAAAATGTATATAAAGTACCTAATGTAATTCCTGATGTGCTGGAGTCCTAATGTGTAATTATTGTTATTCATATTGTCAGGTGATTGAAAGAGCTCCAGAATTGCTTCTGGGTCTGAATACTTTGATCTATGAATTTCTGTTATGGAATTTTAGCTCTGTTGGAAAGGCTAAAGCAGCTTATGATTTCTGTTATTTTTATGCTTTTCACTGGCACTGTCTACATTTTTCCTATCAGAGATCGTGACAGGCCAAGGGGAGGATCCCAAAGAGGTTGCTGGTAGGAAGATGAGCATGGGAGCACCCACACGGGGGGCACTTGCACCACTGGGGTCTTGCGCTCCATCTGAAGTCACCCCACGCTCACAGAAACTCACGGGTCTGAGCTCGGTGGGATCCCACTCCAGGTACTGGGCAATATGGAGCATTTGGTTGACAATGCGATCCATTTCCTAAAAAGTAGCAAGAGGGAACATATAAATCTGAGGGAAGCCAGGCAGGGCAAAGTAGGAGAAGCTGGTGCAACACATTTCATGACCAGCTCACTGTTTGTTTGTGCCTTGGCCCGCAAACCCCGCAGACAGAGATGTCCACAGAAGGACAGAGCATGGGTTAGCCAAGGTGCTCAGAAAGCTCACTCACAGCTACCTCCTCTGGCCCAGCTTCCTTGGAAAGCCTAGGAAGTCCTCCTCTTTTCTTCTTTGTCATCATAGCTCCCACAGATACTCCCAAGCCATGGTGGTCTCTCCCCTTTTTTCCAACCGGTCCTTATCCCCATAACTTTAGCAGCTCAAGCTCCATCTGCCTCTCTCAGGGGTCAGTTGCTCTCAATTACTGTGTGGGTCCCAGCTGAGGAATGGTGTTCTGGATTCCTTTTGGCAGTTCCTCCTCTGCCCTTTGCACTATTACCCAGCCCAGAACCTAGGACTCTATGAGTAAGAAGTAGGAACTGCATAATGGATATGTTTGTCTGAAAAGTGAGCCTCTCATTACCAAGGCCAGTAGGCTCCTGTTAAAATCTCACAGATTTGTAGGGTGTTCCTGGGTACCCAGAAAGCCCCATTGGAACATATTAGACCACGGAGTATTTGGTGTCAAAGTTACCATCTTGCATGTGGACACATTTTTTTTTTTTTTTTTTTTTTTTTTTTTGTGGTATTGGGGATTGAACCTTGCACTTGCCAGGCATGCACTTATGCCACTTTTTTTTTGTACTTGGGATCAAACTCAGGATCTCATGCTTGCTAGGCAACACTTATGCTGCTGAGCTATCTCCCCAGACCCCATGTGGGCATTGTTTAAAATTGCTCTGGATGGGCAGGTGGATGGACTGCAGCAAACCTGAGAACTATTATCTTCACCAGGAAGAAAGCTGGATCAAAACCAGCAGGCTGAAACCCAAGAGGCAGTTACAGAATTGTATTTGATAATCCACACCAAAGGTATAGTGTATAGTAGTAGACAAAGACAAGGAAGTGGACAGAAAATAGACAAGCTGGTCCAGAATAGATATTTAGAATTGCCTCATGAGAAACAATGTAGGAAAAGGGAAATCCTAATTTGGAGAAAGTCTAACTTAGGGAAATGTTAGGTTTCCTTCCAATACTCAAAAGCCTGCAGCATTGCGTTTGTTTGATCAGCTAGCAGGGGCAGAAGGAAGTGAGGGATGGAGGAAATGAAGGATTCTGGGATCAGCCTGCTTGGACCTCCTTGTTGGGTTGGGGGAAGAGAGGAGCAGCTGCAGGTTTGGTGGTGAGAACTGCCCTGGTGGACGGAGCAATGTCTTGCATGCAGAAAGGGTGCCCAGCTGTCATCCTTAACAGGGCAATAGCTGTCTCCAGCTAGCAGCTGGCTGCTCATCACTGAGTGTTCAAGAAGCAGTGAGAGCCCTTTAGCCAGGGAGGCCGGGTGAGAAGCTGCATGAGTAACTCTCGAGCCTTGTCTCAGCCCACCCATGTTACCTTCACCACTTCTTACCACCCTTCGCCCTGTGCAAGGTCATTGGCATCCCGTGCCATGGTTGTGCGAACACCTCCTAACTGGGACTCCTGTCTGCATCCTTCAGTCTATGCTCAACACCGCAGCCAGAGTGACCCTATGACAACGCGAGTCACCCTTTTCACTCTTCTGCTCAGACTCTTTGATGGTTCTCACCTTCCCAATCACCCACAAGGCTTCATATGCTGGGCCACATCCCCGCCCACCCTTACTCACCCCTAGCTCTCCAGTCTCATCTCCTATCGCTTCCTCACTCCGACCTCATCTGCTCTCCTGTTCTGCTCCAGACATGTGGTCCCCACTGATGCTCCGGCGTCCTCAGGACCTTGTACTTCACGCTTCCTCTGTGTCTTGCTCCATCACCTACTTCCAGTCTTTGTTGCAATGTTCCCACCTAAGGGACACCTTTCTTGGCTACACTAGCTAAAGCTGAGACTGCCTAATGCCTCCTTTCCATCCTTTGTCTCTCTTTTGTGCACATGTCTCTATCCAACTGCTATTTCACTGTGCTGTTCAGTGTCGATGCTTGAACCAGAATGGAAACCATATGGAGGAAGGGAATTCTGTGGTCCGGCTACCGAGTTGTAGCCTCAATGCTCAGCACCTGATGTATGTGGTAGACACTCAGTATACAGGTGCTGATCAAATGATGGAGAGTTAGTGATTCTCCTGCTGGTCCCTAAATGCCTCCATCTGCAGCGCTGCCACATGGTGAAAGGGATCTTATAAAGGCATCGACGTATATAGGGAGCTGGTACTATAAAGTCAGTCGAGTAGAATTGTTCTTCCCTCCCTTTTTCTTCCTTTCTCCCTCCCCCCTCCCTTCCCTCTCCCTCCCTTTGGTCTGACTCAGTCCCACCATCTCAACCTTGAAACCTTTCTATTATTGAGCTTGGACTGTCACTACAGTGAGGCCCACAGGCCTCTCTGGCTTCACGCCTCCTCCCCTCAGCTGCTTCCTTTTTATTCTTCTCTCCCTCTCAGGTCTCTTCTGAAGGAGCCAGTGGGTATCAGGTTTCTGCATGTGCAGTGGGCTGGCACCTCATGTCCAGAGCACATGGGGCCACCTCCTAGGCTCAGGCCATGGGAGGGAGAGGAAGCCAGCAGTGATGCCAGCGCCCACCAGGAGTGACCTCCCTGCTTCCTGCCCTGGTCTTGTTACTTCCCTAGAGACGAGACCCTCCTCTGGTCCTAGGCAGTCAACAGGAAATCTCAGTGGAAGTTTGTGAATGGGGATGTTAAATTAGAAGAATTAACATTTTCTTATTCCCAGGTTGTGTATGACATCAGGCTTACAGAATGAGGACTGTGTGCTGAAAGGCTGGTTCTTTGGATACAGAAGGCGAGGGTTTCTGCTCAGTGCACATGGGACACTGAAGTCCTCGCAGAGATGGAGCTGAGAATACTCAGGTTGTTCTCCCCTTCCCTGGCCTAAACCCAAGAGGGCCATTCACAGTCAGAGCTTACCGCCTGGTCTAGGAGTCCGTTTTCATCCGAATCATAGAGACGAAACATAACTGCAAGAAACAGAGGGGGAGGCTTGAGGTATCCTGTGGGAGCCAGAGACAGGCTGAGGTTCTGGGTGCCACTACACTCTGCAGCATCTAGGTCAGCTCTGGAACTCACTGGGGCAAAGGCCAGGACAACTTCACTGGCTCTGAGGTGCGGAGTCTTCCTTTCTCAGGTCAGAAAAGGGAGGAGAAGCGAGCCTGGCTGGGCAGAAACCTTGCATCCGATGGGCCATAGGCCGTGAATGTGCCAGCCTGGAGAGCATGCACATCTCTTGGCATCCCTGACCACGGCCCCAAGCATGTCCCCAGCTGGTGGCAGGGTGGAGACACATGGCTACTGGTGCACTGCTGCTTTCACTGTGCATAGAAAGAATGCCAAGTCAGGCAGTTTCACACGGCTGTGTGCTCTACCATGCCTAGACTGTGGATCAGGTTATCTTTCTTTGGACTCTGTTCATCTGTAAAAGAAGGATTACAGGCTCTTCTTTCTCCTAGAGTGATTCTAAGATTAGTGACACTGGTACTCCAAGCTGAAAGTGCTTGTACAGAAAGCACTCAACAGATACTATGTATTTTCATTTACTTTTATTAATTAAATTAATATGATATTAATTGTAGCTTTTCATATGTGGTGGGTACCATCATATGCATTTTATCGCTATTACTTAATCCTGTTATTGTAGGAGTTAGTAACTACTACAGAAGCAGTTATAGGTTAAGTATCCCTTATTCCAAAAGCTTGAAGTACTTTGGATTTAAAAAAGTATGGAATATTTGCATATACATAATGAATTATTTGGGGAAGAAGAACCAAATTTTAAGTGCGAAATTCCTTAATGTTTCACAAGTACCTTATACACACACCCTAAAAGTGATTTATGTCATGCTTTGAGTACATCTGCATTTTGAGCAGGACCTGTCCTGTGTGATTAGGAATAGAACTTCCCACATGTGCCATCATATCAAGGCACAGACTTTTCGGATTTTGGGGCGTTTTAGATTTTAGAGGTGCAGGCTTGCGATGCTCCCTGGCATGCCTGCTTTCCTAAAAAGTTGCTACGCTGTCGGGAAACATCTGTGGTCACGGCCTAGCTGCAGGGAAGATCTGCAAGGGAGATTTGAGCAGACGGCTGACTGTTCATGGAAGGACTGCGAGACCCTGATTAATTCACCAAAGGTGGGACAGGATCTCTGCAGTCCCTGAAGTAAGCAAGGAAGGAAGCAGGGTGAGGCTTTCTTCTTTTTCCTGCCGTTCTATACCTCTCCCTCACCCCTGCTCATGTCCTCATGCATGCCTCTGCCGCTGGCCCTGCTCAGGTGTAACCCTCTAGGCCTCTTGGCACAAGCTAAGTGGGTCATACAAAGTTGCCTTGGTGACACCACTTCCTTCCAGGTGTTTTAATGTCCCTACTTTTTTTTTCCATGTGTACCTGGTTTGAGTCATAAATTCTTGAAAAATAGGATTCTGATTTTTTTAAATTTGTAATTTAGTACAGGGTCTATAGGGTCTCCCTATACAGATCAGACTTGTAGAGATCCTCCTGTTTTCAGTCTCCCAAACTCTGGGATTACAAGTGTGCACCTCCATTCCCAGTCTCAGCTGCTGTCTCAGAATGCCCCAGGGGTGGGGATGGCACGGCATGCAGGGGATTCAACCCCAGTCCCTGAATCTGCCTAAACAAGTGCTCTAGTCAGCTGAGCTGCCTGGCTGGCCCTATAGATTCTGATTCTTTATGAGTGTTCAGAATATCTATGTCAGGGGCGTGCAGCAGACATGGCTTGCACTCTGGACAGGTGGCTGAATGACATAAGGAGGGACAGAGCTTCCCATCAGCCTTGTGCCAGGACTCTGGGCACAGTGACTTCCTAACACTGACCTCCCTCCGGGCTTATAGTGCATGAAAACAGAAGCAGAAAGAGCCGAGAGGCTGCCCTTGATAGCTGCGTCCTTGGGTGAAGCCTTTACCTTCCTGTAAAACAAGACTACATCATTCTCAGAGGTTATTGTGAGGCTGCAATTTTAAAAAAAGTATTTAAAATATTTAGCAAATATAAGGTGTTCAGCAATGAGAGTTACTATTTCATGAACAATGATTAAGATTTCAGATTGTTATTCACAAACAAGCTTGATTGTTAATAAAAGAAAAGCTTACTTTGTTTTCAGTTATTAAAAGTAAGGAAGAGGCTGAATTGACATGATTAAATAAAAAGTAAACCAAAATGAAAACTGCAGAACAAATGACTACATTCCTCCAACAAAAAGTAGCAAGGAAAAAATTTAGCTACAGATAGAGAACTAAAGATGAAGAGGCTGAAGGAATAGAATAATGGCAATGTGGAGGCTTTATTCGGATCCTAATTCTTTTTTTTTGAGGAACTGGGGATTGAACTCAGGCCCTTGTGCTTGCCAGGCAAGCACTTATTCTACTGAGCCATCTCCCTGGCCCCTTGGATCCTAATTCAAATGGTTAAAATATGAAAGAAAATTGGAAAATATGAATGCATATTTATATTTTATTATAGTAAGGAATGATTTTTAGGTCTGACAATAGTGTGGTGGTTATTTAACAGAGGGCAGTTTTTAAAGGGATGTGCTGAAATATTGAGAGAGGAGCTCGCTTGTTGCCTGGAATTTACTCCAAAATAATTTGAGGCAGATAGAACAAGTGGGCGACACAAACAAAACAAGATTGACCATAACCTGATAATTGTTGAGGCTGGGTAGTATCTATGTAGATTGTCACTGTTTTCTCTGCTTTTGAAATTTTCTGCAATAAAAATTTTATTTTTCTTTCTCTGAGGCAGGGTCATGTTATGCAGTTCAGGCTGGCCTTGAACTCACTGGGTAGCCCAAGCTGACCTCAAACTCACAATGACCCCGTGCCTCAGTCTCTCCAGTGCTGGGGTGACAAGGGTGTACCACAGGGCCTCGCTTGACAATAATAACTTCCAAAGTTTCTTTTCATTGCCATTTCAAGTCAGTCTGAGAGTCACTGGCAGGAAGACTCAGGCACATTCTCTCTGGCAGTTATTAACAAATATAAAACTTAGGATTCGTTGCAGCTGCATGTTGGGAATAATTTGACATTTCACTTTTAATATTAGCCAGGAAAAAGCAGAAATCTGCTACATTTGCTACCAAATTAACGCTTAAAACTTGCAATTGTTAACACCTCAAACCTATGGGGGAGATTTTAAGCTCCGCTAATGAGCAAACTGTTTCATTTTGGTTTTGGCAGAATTAACCTTTGGCAGACTTCCCTTGTTAATGTTTAATTTTTGTTGCCTACTCTTATTATTAGCTGGAAGTTTGACTTCTACTAGAATGAGTATTTTTTTTTTTTTTCTACTGTCTGCTTATATTCTTGAGAGAAGCAAAGACAATACATATTTTTAACCCAGGGCACCTGTTCTACAAGTGTGTCTGTAGGCTCCCCAAGGGCGGGGAACCCATCTTTGGATTGAATTTCCTTTAAGACCACAGGGATTTTCTGCCTCTGGCTCTGACTTCCTCCTGAGGATATGCTGTGTTTGCTTTTTTTGGCGGAACTGGGGATTGAACTCAGGTTCTGGTGCTTGCCAGGGAAGTGCTTATTCTACTTAGCCATTTCCCCGGCCCCAGGATATGTTTCAGAAGTGAATTGTGCAGCACCATGAAACCAGGCTGAACTCCAGTTACCTAGTACTCCTGTCCTAGAGACCAAAGATCTTGGAGGACTGGGGTGAATGGAGAAAAGGAAATAAATCTTACCAAGGTGATTCACCCAGAGAGTTCAAGTACAGAAAAGTCCTCGTGGCTAAGGGCTGCTTGTATATGAACGGCAGAAGGAGGTTAAATGCTGACTATCTGAAAAACCTATTAAAAGGAGGAGCAGCATCGGATTGGTGGCTTTCAGGAAGTCCCACCTGCCAGGCAGAGGCGCCTTGACTCCTTGATGTGAACCTCTTCTCTTTCCAAAGTCTGGTTCTCTATGACAAGGTCACGAGTGTCCTCCCTACTGTATACACAACCAGCATTATGTCCTAGGGAGGATTCTAGGCAATGTTGCTTTTATCGCTGCTGGTGAGAGGACAGAGAAACCTTCCCCAGAGAGGCTGGACTCGTACTCCTCATACCAGATCAATGTCCTGCCTATTACGGACCCAATTCCTCCTGTAGGAAAAAGTTGAAGCCCTTGGTAGAATGAGAACTTACATTCTAGCTTATCCTGAGGTCTCCCGGTCTCCAGCAGCGACAGGTAGCACACAACATCCTTCAGGTACACCGCAGGGGATTCTGAGCAGGAAGGTTCAGCAGCAGGGCCTCCCAGGGGGGACACAGCCATTTGGTTTCTAGCTGGGGTGTGCTTCTCAGCCACCTTTGATTCTATGATGAATTCAAGGACTTTTTATGTTTAGTGACCACTAACAATCCCCCTATCCTCTTCAGAACAGATGTAAAGGTTTTATATTGATGTCTCCAGAAGCTTGAGTTATGCAGACGTGATCAAATCAGTGGCCCTTAAATTCTAATCTGTGGAGTCATGTCCTCTAACAGAACCTCACTCTATCCCTTGGAAAAGCCTATTCCCAGCTGGAAATGGTGGTGTGTGCCTATAATACCAGCACTCTGAGAGGCTGAGGCAGGTGGATGTCCAGCTAAGCCTGTGAAACTCAGCTACAACTCAGCTGGGGATATAGCTTCGTGTGAAGTCACACACACACACACGCACACATGCATACACACAGCTTTTTTCCTTGCAGGAAATCAATCTATTTCCTGTCAGTTTTTAGAAGAGATAACAGTAGTCAGCAGGTAAATGTCATTCAGCCTACTTTTTGGGAAACCATCCATTTTGGAGAAATAATTTCCTCTGGAATTTCAAAATGCTATGATCACTAATCACCATTTACCAATATATCCTCATAATTTTATTCTCAAGTGCATTTAAAGACAAATGAATATTCAAAAGAGAGAATGGGGCCTGATAATTAACTAATTTTCAGAAGCTGGAAAGGACTTTGGCTAATTGTAAGCCTAATTGGATGTAGAAATGGCTTATTGTACTCTGAGAAAAGCGTGTCTTCTCTCCAACATCTCAGCTCTTGGGAGGAATTTTTGGCTCTTTCCTGCTCTGTCCTCTAGCTCAGAAGTATCAGATCTGTTATTAACAAGATAGCCAGGTAGTTGTGCTTTACTGTGTGACTTCTATTTTTTTGAGGTGCTTTTAATATTCTCTTTCTTCCCTCGGCCTCTGATGCTGAGGACACCGCAGAGGTGGCCTTCCTGGCCGTTATTCACATATTCTTTAGTCAGAAAACCACAGAGCTAAGCAATGGGGATCACTCTCCACCTCAGGCCTGCAGAACTGTGCCAGATGCAAGGCCACCAGGTCTGAGGGTCAGAAGCGGGTCCAAGGCAGCTTGCTATCATCCGGATGGACAGCAGTGGAGACCAAAGGTCCTTATGTAGTGCGTTTCAAGGACCCCCAGAGGCACCATGTTGCAGCCTATGCAGCCCCTACTACACAACTCAGAAAGAAGCCGCCATCCAGACATCTCTGAGGAAGAGACCTTCCAACGCAGCTTCCAGCTGGACAAGACCCTTAGCAGTAAGATGACATCAACTCACTTAAACAGGAGCAGAAAGCCTCAGGGTGAGTAAATAGAGATGAAAATACAATTGGAAAAGGTAAAAGTGGAGACAGAGGAGGTAGACGAGGGTTGTAGAGACATTACATCTACAACAGAAGTATTAAAGTCAGCAACAGAGGAAAAGTCACAGAAACATAATAATAACACAGAAGGCGAATCGGAGAAGTTGCTGTGCCAGGTCGTCCTCTTACTCCAAGTCATTGCTATGTCCTCCAATTACTAATCCACTGAAAATCATTGAAGATTTCTGTGATTAACAGGGACCACCTATACTCACCTTGCTGACAACCAAAAAACTGGACAGAAAATGATCAATGGTTCACAAGACATTAAATATCAGAAAAAGATAGGAAACAAGAGCAATGACTCCTAGAATTGCTGCATCCACTGTTTGGAAGCTTTTGAAGCTCCACTGCAGGCAGATGTGGACCCTTGCTCTGAGCAGAGGTGGATCTGGAATCTGGGGGGCCCAAGATGGCTACAGGTCTCAGAGCAGAAGAAACCCCAGGGGAAGGGAGGGAGAGGAAATGGGGAGGGGACGGGAGGGGGGAAGGGAGGACTTTAGAAATACACAGAGGACCCCTTCGTGTAACCAGCAGGATGCTACTCTCCATTATTCATCTGAGTGATAACCAGTGCTCTCATGTGTCTGGAGCTGAGAAAGAACAGCCTCTGGAATGTGAGGAGAATCAGAAATAAGGTATTTGTTCCTGCCAACCAGGTAGAGAAACCCTCTCATTCATAATTCATCATGATGCCCAGTGTTCGGAAGAGTTTGTCTCAGTATCCAGGCAAAATTAGCTCCAGCGGAAATGTTTTTCTGGTTCTGCCCAATGAAGCAGGACTCCAAAAAATCAAACCATTTCCAAGTCGATTAATTGTACCAAAGCAAAGCTCAAGAATATCCGTCGGAATACAAAAGATATTCAGTACTCAACATTTAAGGAAGGAATAATGGAAATTCTTCCAGAAAATTTGGGAGGGAATTGGACCTGACCCATTTTATGAAATTAGTATTGCTCTACAGCCAAAAACAAAGACATTATAAGAAGAGATTATGACATCAATGTTTTTCATGAACACAGATGCAAAAGTTTATAACAGTTTTAGCAAACTGAATCAAATAATATATAAAAAATTAAATGAGACTTTAATAAAGGAGTTGTACTCTGTCCAACTATTAGAAGACTCAGTGTGTTAAGATATCAATTCTTTATTATCTTCAGTTTAGCAAATGTTTCTAAGATATGAATCCAAGGTTCTGTTCATAAAAGGAAAACACTGTAGCTTTGAAATCGTATTTATTCTTTCAGGTTCTTACACTAGG
Source organism: Ctenomys sociabilis (assembly GCA_004027165.1). Taxonomy (NCBI): domain Eukaryota; kingdom Metazoa; phylum Chordata; class Mammalia; order Rodentia; family Ctenomyidae; genus Ctenomys; species Ctenomys sociabilis. The sequence goes on along the minus strand of PVKA01018031.1, from coordinate 3,381 downwards.
GAGATAATCTGATGTTTATAGATACAGGGAAATGGAAAGAAACTTAACATAATGAATAAATAATGGAGGTGAGGGAAAGGGGAAAAGATAGGAAAAAAGGGAAGGGGGAAATCATGTAAGTATATACACAGGATAGCTGAGAAGACTGTGCTGCTAATTTCTACCAGTTTTTTTTATTATAATTTTCTTTGATTTTGAAGAGTGAGAACAAGAGCAAGAAAAACAAAAGCAAAGACAGAAACAGGGTGACATGTAACAATACACATGTTATGGATTTTCAAAACAAGTATAGCTGATTAACAGTGATTGATATATTATCTATTTTTATCATCAAATCTGTTGCTCAGATTAACAAATATAGTTATGCAAGATGGGACACATGATTGAAAAATGTCAAAAGCATGGGACCACATGCTTTTAAGAAATCTTAAATTTTGCTATTGGCTCATTTTCTTTTATTACCTTTTAAAAATTTACTTTAAAGAGTATAGTAATAATTGGGCCAGCCAAATAGCTCAGTGGATTAAAGCTCCTGCAAGCAGGCTCAGGGGCTGGGATTTTGATCCCAGGGCCTGCTGTGTTGGCCCAGCCCCTGGGGTACATTGAGAGGGCAATTGAGACTGGGTATGGTGGCATGTACCTGAAGTCCCAACTCGTAGGAGGCTGTAAACAGGTGGATCACTATGAGTCCAATCTAGTAGTGAGACCCTGAAGACCCTGTAGGCCCTTCCCTAAAATACAAAACAAAGAGTATAGTAATAATTGATATGACATTAGAAGTGGTACACATTTAGAAGACCAAAATGGCAGGTATTTCAAGCATGGTTTTAGTATTTCACATTGCTGTCTTTAGCAGTTTTCTTTTATGTATTTAGTACAGGGTCTATAGGGTCTCACTACACAGACTGGACTCGTAGTGATCCTTCCCTTTTCAGTCTCACAAGCTCTGGGTTTACAGGTGTGGACCACCATGTCCAGTCTCAATCACCGTCTCAGTATATGTCCTTGGGGGCAGGGCTGGCTCAGCACGATGGGGCTCAGACCCTGGCCTCTGCATCTGCCTAAGCAGGCGCTTTAGTACCCTGAACTATCTGGTTGGCCCTCTACCAGTTTTTTGAAAGTAGAGGGTAATCTTCAAATTTTTGAGTTTGACTAACTCTAAATGCTAATATCTATAATCTGAGCAACTACTGAGGACAACAGTGTGTGACACAGCAACCACAGCTGAAAACCTCTCATCTTGTTCTTTTAAATATGTACCATCCTCAATGTCTTATCTATCATTATTATACTCTTTAAAATAAATTAAAAAATAAAAAAGTACAAAGGACATAAAAAGAAAACATGATAATTTGGATTTCATAAAAACTAAGACTTTTTAAAACAGACATCATCAAAGAATGAGAAGACAGGCAGACAAGACTATGTGCAAATCGCATACCCTATGAAGGGCTGAAATCACAGTCTAGAAGAACTCTTAAAACAATGAGAAAGTAAAACAACCCAATTTTAAAATGAGCAAATGATTTGAAAGTTACACTGAAGAAGACATAGAGATGGCAATTATGTCTACAAAAGGTGTTCGGATTATTAGTCATTAGGGAAAGGCAGACTAAATCCACCACTGCACACCCGTTAGCATGACTGAAATCAAGATTGTCCTGAGCTCTCGTGCTATGGAGCGGCAGGAGTTCTCACATGGTGCTGCGAGGTACGGAAAGGGTTCTGAGCACTTTGTTTTTTTGTTTTTGTTTTTCCTTTTTTTTTTTTTTTTTTTTTTTTTTTTTTTTTTTTTTTTTTTTTTTTTTTTGGCGGAACCAGGGATTGAACTCAGGCCCTTGTGCTTGCCAGGGAAGTGCTTATTCCACTGAGCCATCTTCCCGGCCCTTGACCATTTTGGAAAAGCATTTTCCCATCTCTTCTACAGTTAAATGCATACAGTACCTATTCTATCAGGCATGGTACTTATAGAAACTTACCTAAGAGAAAGGAAAATTGTCTCTACAAAGGCTTGGACTAGAATATTCTCAACAACTTTATTTGTAATCACCCAAAACTGGAAACAAATTGAATGCCCATCATTCATTATCAGGTGAATGAATAAGCAAGTTATAGACTATCCGCATATTAGAATCTCAAACATCTAGAATACATGAACTATTAATATGTGAAACATGGGTAAATCTTAAAACTGTTGTATAAAAGAAGCCAGATCAAAAAGGCATACATAGGGCCGGCCAAATAGTTCAGCGGATTAAAGCTTCTGCAACCCCCAGGGGCTGGGGGTTCACTCCTGAGGTGTGCTGAGATGGCAATTAAGAGTGGACATGGTGGCGCACGCCTGTAATCCCAGCTCTTGGGAGGCTGTAAACAGGTGGATCACTATGAGTCCGATCTAGTAGTGGGACCCTGAACACTGTAGACCCTTCCTTAAAATACAAAAAAACAAAAATAAAATAAAACAACAACAACAAAAAACCCCAGAAGGGCACACATGGTATGACTCCACTCATATAAAATCCAGATGATGCAGTCTGATACACTGACAGAAAGCTGATCAGAGGTTGTGTAGGTGTGGGGGCAGGGGGGAAGAAGTGATTAGACAGAAAGCCTACGGAGATGATAAGTATATTCATTATACTGGCTGTGGTGTTAGCTTTATATCTGGGTCAGAACTTATTAATTTTCACTTAAAACAGGACCAACTTTCCTTTTCTCAGCTATGCATTCAACAGTCATTTGAAAACAGTCTTTTCTAAAGTCCCTGGACTGCGGGGTTGCAGAGAGAGCTCGAGTCTTTGCTCTAGTTTCCATGGAGGTTTGCTATTCATTCCTGATGGAGATGTTGGGGTGCAGAAGAAAATCTGAGTAGCACTGATGCCACCCATAGGTGTCCTTGCATGAGCCGTCCCTAACCTAGAGCCATCTGTGGACATCCCTCTGGTGCCACCAGTGAGAAAAAGAGCAGCAGCTATGCAGCCTTCTAGGCCCAGAGGTTCTTTTCTGGGGTCAAGTCACAAACCCTGTGATGGGAGGGTGCAGGAGTGGGTGTGGCTTGTTCGTGCTCAGCCTTTGCCTTCCTTGCTGCCCATCAGGTGGGCAGGGTGGCACAGAGGGAAGAGCCCAGGCTGGGAGTGAAGCCTGGGGTGCTCGCGCTGGGCCTGTGCTGAACGGTGTCGGTCGTGTGCGGCTGGGCTCTTTGCTTGCAGCACCCTCCCTTCAGTGTTCTCATCTGTTAAGCGAGGGGGCTACAGAGATAAGTCAGCAGTCTAAGTGCCTGCCTGGCAAGCGCAAGGACCCAGGTTCAAGTCATGGTACCACATGTAGTGCTGGCCCCAGGTGCCGTGCGGGTAACAGAAAGACAGCGTGGTAGCGCAGGCT